>CDEZ01019357.1:0-43049 GCA_000826365.1 Acanthamoeba royreba | reverse complement strand
CATTAACGCAGGTCCAAGTTCATGAATCAACGGAAAGCAAAGATTAAGAAATGGCAGACAGTACGGGACGTAGACTTACCTCGGCGGATAAGGTGGGTCACCACTTGACCACCATAGAAGGAGCCTTCCGCGATGGAGACGGAGGGTATGTAGTATATTATTTGCCATTGGCAGAGATGCAGGTGTCTCAATTCGTCAGCGTTCAATGTACACAGAATCGTCATCTATGGTGGTGGAAAGATCACCAAATGGTGGAAACGAAGATGGGTGCGTAGAGAGCGCCGCAGAATAGCTGCCGAAGAAGCAGAAAGACTCCGTGCTGGCGAAGGAGTCAAAGTCGGCACGAGTGAAGGCAGTAGCCCGGGAGGCAGCGAAGCAGGCGAGGATGAAATCCACCGTCCAGCACAGCAAAGCGATCCGAATGGTCCCGGGTCCAAACTAACGGGCCGCTGGTTGTACGCGACTCTGTTTGACGCGGCGGTGGACCCTATGCCGTCTGTCCTCGCCTTCTCTCCTCAGGTACCTTACCTCAACCATCAATTCCATCTTCACCAGGTTGACCCTTATTGTGCCATGTATCGTCAAAGTTGGATCAGTTTGCCGTGGCCAGCCAGGGAGCAGGTGTGCGGATATTCGCGTACCCTTCCTGTACGATGATCCACCAGTTCAAGCTTTCTTGTGTACGTCTTAGCCTTAGCGATATTCTGCTCGACTTTGCGCTCATGTCTTGTGCTCGTACAGGACGGATTTCTGCAAAAGCCGGCGCTAGGTGGTCTTGCGCCATACTCTTTATCTTACAGCCGTCAGGGAGAATTATTGGCTCTATCAGAAGCGTACAATTGATCTGTTCCTTAAACTGCCTTCCAACTGTGTTTGTTGACATACCCCGCTAGTGGCGTACCTGGCGTGAGAATGATCGATACAGCGTTTGGAAGGACCGAGCTGATTTTACATGAGAAACCTTCCCTCTCGCCCTTCTCTTTCCCACAATCTCGT
The DNA here is from genome assembly GCA_000826365.1 of Acanthamoeba royreba. NCBI lineage: Eukaryota > Discosea > Longamoebia > Acanthamoebidae > Acanthamoeba > Acanthamoeba royreba. The sequence continues at coordinate 42,053 of CDEZ01019357.1, read as the reverse complement.
ACTCACATGGGGGAGAAAGTCGACCCCAACCTCATTATTGGGTCATCTTCCACGGTAGTGGCGGTCTGCTTTTCACCGTACAGAGACTTGCTTGTAAGTACTCCTGATGCCCGTGAGAGTAACTCTTCGCTAACAAGACCTTTATGCCCGCAGGCTGTCCGATCAACCCTCATGCTCTCAGTATGGGCTCTTGAGCGCAGTGAGAATCATGACCTTCAAGCTCGAAGGATTCTTGCTCTTCCTTTACCGGTCCCAACGAGGTACATCTGTACTTAAGAACGTTAAGTCGAAGGCTTTTGTGCTAACACTTCGCGCATATGTTTCAGCTTTGCCGGTTACCGCATGCGCTGGAACACAGAGGCTCAAGGATTGCTCTGTTTGCCAGCAACGGAGAAGATATCGATTGTGCAAGTGTACGAGGACGAAGTTGTCACGGCGGAGCAACAGAAAAATCAAGCTAAGGAAGCAGAGCTCCATGAGGGAAGCCAGGACGCTCCAGCTCATGCGCTGAAGCGCGAACCAGAGGATTCCGACGCTGTGACGGAGATTCCCTGCAGCGTAGCGCCCTGGGGCACCATGAACCGAGGAACTGAGTCTGAATTCGGAATACGATCGAACAAACGGAGGCGGGCAGAAATGACCAGAGAGTACGGCACAACTGCGTTGAACCAGAGACGGGTGATCAAGGTCCGCGGCAAACGAAGACGCTTGGCCTCCGGGGACAGCCGACCAGGGTTTGAGTCGAGTACAATCTACAAAGAGAAGAGCACCAGCCCGATTCTTTTGCAAGTGAAGGAAGAGAGACGGGACGACGAACAGTGGATACCTGTCGGCAGCGGACGCCTATTCGAAGAGGAAGAATCCGAACTGAGCACCTACAGCCAGGAGGAACGTGCGGCCATGCCTGCCTCATGCAACTTCAATCGAGTGGATGATCCAGAAACAATCTCTGTATCGATACATCCGCAAAACAGCCCCACCGAGCGTAAGCGCAGTCGGCAAGAACCCGAGCTCAGCGTGTCTGGTCGTTCCACGAAAGTTACGCCATGCCAGGGCAGACGCGACCGATCTTCTACACTCGGCACTGGACCATGTCAGCTCTATTTCCAGTGCTGGTGTGGTAAGCATGTTATGTGCTCAGTGTGTAATCCCCACAATGTATCATGCGACGAAATGGCACGCACGGCCGAGAACGACGACACAAGTTCTCCACCGGCGAGCCAAGAGGCCAGCCAGACAACACTCGACTTGCTTTTCGTGGCCAACGCAGAAACACAGAATGAAGATATACCTGCAGCTGGTACTAACCTTCAGCTTACTCTGATTTAAAGTGAATTCTTACCACATATTCAGGTGACGACATTGGCGCCGACGATGACGAAGATAATGACTACGTTGCTGCCGAGCTGCCCTCACAGGATCCTGTTGAGATGAAAAAACGATACGCCAAGTTCCTAGAGAGTCTGCTTACAATGCAAGAACAAGATCATCAAGTCAACCAAAGGGAACGTCGACCACGGAGAAACGAACAGATGGAAGAAACGAGTAGTCCCGAAGTACGACCCCTATCACCCTGACAATTTAGGACTGTTCTGATGCCTCGGGTGCAGGCGACCTGGCTCGCAAGAAAGCAAAGACGTGACGAACTGAAGAGGATCTTGCTAGCAGATAAAGAGTGCCAGAAGGTTCGCGTACACCTTAATCGAGGGCAGAGATCGATCAACTGACAATGATGTTGTTCTATGCAATCCAGCTATTGGCAGCCTACGATCGAGAGATACACAAGGACATCAAGTCCCGTCGAGAGGCCGCAATCGCTGCACTTTCATCTGCTATATTGCAACGTGCTGCGGCCCAGAGCTGCGCACTGCGAGATTACCCAACGAGCACAGAATCTATCCGGCGGAAGCGCAAAGTCAAGCCCAAGAAAAGCGGAGACGTACGCGCGCCCAAGACAAAGAGGAAGAAGCTCAAGCGAAAGGTCACGCCAAACCGAAGCAAGGGAAGTACCACAGAGAGCAGCTGTGGAGAAGATACAAAGGAAGCAGATGACGATCTTGTCTACACGCTCACTCTCAAGGCCTATCGGCATCTCTCCAAGCTCAAGGAATGCCTCAGCCACAAGGTCTTTCAGACGCCCGCAGCGCCATCTTCTAGGCGCTCGCCATCTTCCTCTACCTCGGCAGGAGGCGTGCATCCGCTCGATTTGAAGAGTATGAAGAGAGAGCTCGAACGATGCGCTGAGCTTATACATTCCTCACACGCGCTGCCCTTCCGCCTGCCGTCGTCCGCTCTGGTAGCTTCGCGTGGTGAGTGGACTCCACCGCCGCCCCCAGTGCGACCCACAACATCATCCTCATCCAGCGCGCAGCAGTCGACTCGCGCTAGTCGGCCATCCGGTTCCTCCTCTTCTTCTTCGTCATCTTCCTCACGACGCCTCATCCAGACCATCCTATGACAAACTAACCAACTCTCTCTTTTGTAAATGCTTTCGCAGTTCGAAAAGATTTTCCCAAACTAAACGTGGAAAGTTTTATGGAAACTATATGAATTTCGAAATTTACATCAAACTTTCCAATCAGATTCAAGCTTGCTACACCAATTAGAATGTCGGCAGGCCAGCTCGTAACCAATCATTAGCCGAATGAGGGCCAATTGAATTGTTGCCTCTGGACACCAAGCGGTGGAAGCTGAACGAGGAGTAAAACATACCGATCGAACACGACCACAGCCACATCTACACATCTCTGATCATCAATTCTCACAAGAGGCAGGTCCACCGGAGTGAACGATGCGCTTGGTGGTGGGGGGCTTCATCCTGGTGTGCCTAGTTGCCCTTCTTGCCGTTCTGCTCGTTAAGTTCACCGTCGAGAGCGAGGTGGACAGCCCTGCCCCCATCTTCGTCCTCCCTAAACCTCCGCGCCGCGAGCTCCGAACGGCCGACCCAGTCGCCGCCCAAACTCGACGGGAGGCGTTCCTCCGATGGAAGACCACGCAGCTGGACGCCCGCGAGCGAAGAATGACCCTACGACAGCACAGTGCTAGCCATGTTCCACCACCCCCAGTGATGGCCGAACTCAAAGTTGCGCGCCCCGGGGTTCACGTGACCACTCCGATGCATATATCCGTCGGAACTGCAGAGACTGTACACTAAATTGTAAAACTAATTTGTAATTTAAAATCAGCTTTCGCGTTATTGCAAATTTTTTCGCTAGTTTTGAACGTCTGGTTGTTTATTTGGTACCAGCAAGCTGTCGAAGTCGACGGCAGCCTTCATCTGGGTAAGTACAAGCTTGGCAATGGATATGGCGCATACAAGAGCATCAGACTACAACTGATGTCGGCCGACAGGCAAATGATAGGCCGAAAAGGCACAAAGTGAGAACAAGTTTTCATTGTGGTATTTGTAGTGTGCCCGTGTTTTCCACGACAACCAGCTGGCAACTCGGCCAATTGGAAGTCTATTGATGCCATTTCGACCGAAATTGAAACAAAGGATAAAACGCAAAGGTGCTCCTGCTGCACTTCTTGCTATCAACTCGAAGATACAAGCATCACGTCATGATCACTATCTTCTTCAAGGAGGACTTCAAGTCCAAGTCGTTCACCACGCAGCCCAACCCAACACGTGAAGCCGTTCGCAAGATGGCGCTTGAGGCCGTGGGTGGATCGTCTCTTGACGAGTACCGCTTCGTGCTCGGCTGCAAGCAGCTCAACCTGGACGACGACGCTGCCTTCGAGGCCATGCGCTATCTCCTCGTCAACGGCTGCACCATCTTTGTCCTGATGCGTCTCCTCGGCGGAGGATTCATCGAGACGTCGCTGCTTTGGGACATTCTTCTATCGGAGTTAGACACCTTGCTCGAGCAGGCCCCAAAGAGCATGCGAGAGTGCAGCATATGCATGGACGACCCGGAGCCCTGTGTCAAGGTGTGCTGCGCCTACGTCTGCCCGGAGCACGTCCGCCAGAACTTCCGCAGCAACGATGCACAGTGCGTGTGCTACCTCTGTTCCAAGCGCGTCGACCTGGGTGTCGTGTTCAGCTCGGTCTCCTTCAGTGCCGCCATCAAGCAGTTCATCGAAACGCAGGAACTCCTGAAGCACATCAACTGCCAGGTGTGCCGGTGTGGCCGTTTCATGCTCAACGAGACTCTCTACGCGAAGCAGCAGTGTCGCCAGTGTCAACGCACCTTCTGCTTCTTCTGCAATCGGGACTGGCAGGCTGGAATGTCCAATGAGCGCTACTACTGCTCCGAAGCCTGCGACTACAAGACCAAGATCAGCTACGAGCTGGTACAGCTGGCCTACAACACCTCGATCCAGGTGCCCAACCGTCGCTGCTGTCCCTTCTGCTTCGTCCCCGGCTCCTACGACGAGAAGTGTAAGTACCACACGTGTAACTCCTGCAAGAAGACCTTCTGTTTCATTTGCCTCAAGCCCGAGGACGAATGCAAGAGTGTATATAACTCCCGCTACAACCACAAGTGCACCGAGGTTGTGCAGCAGCGCTTTGAGAACTTCCCCCACTTCCCCTGCTAGAACTCGCTCTCCCCCGTGCCTTGGAACAGTCGCACCTCCTTAAATGAATGAATGAACGATTGGCTATCAATGTCAGTGACAACATCGGTTGAGGCAAACGATCAGGCCAGGATGGTGGTCAAGGCGCAGGTCCATGAGCTCGCAGTCACGTCAGTAAGCCCCAGGATGCACCATGTGCGCATGCCTATTGGCAAAGCAGTAGTAGCTCCTTGTCAACCAACACTCATCATCGCAAAACGAGAGTGAAGCAACAACATACCACATGATATCGACGTTGTAGGTTGCTTCCTGTTCCTCGTCGCCGTTCTCGCCTCCAACCCAACCATCCTCATGAGCAGCTTGCTTCTTCATTGTGAGGAAGCGCGCGTAGCCATCGAGACTCGCCTCCAGTTGCTTTCGATCAAGTATCTCAATTGTCTGCATGGCCAATCATTCCAATTTACCCGTCAGAGAACACATTCCAATCCTTCCGCCGAAACGGCAGTGATAGAGAGTTACCGAGCGTTGGAGGAAGCGACGAAGATCTGGCAGCCAGTTGGCATCTTCAACCACCCACTCAACTCTGACACTCATACTTTCGCGAATCTTCTCCCAGGATGGAGTCTCTAGACTTGATTGCATCTCGCGGGCGGTCTGTTGTGAGGTCATCGAGGGGCGCGCAAAAGTACCACCATCGGACAAGAACGGCACAAGCAAGTGTGGCGCAGTTGAGAGCCACGCTGGCACATATGCCTCGCCATACTCGTCTTGCCACAGTGTCTCGGTGATGTGCAAGCTTTCCAGATGTCCCAACTCCTCTTCGTGGTCAACCACACATCCGAACAGCGACATCATCTCCTGTGTAAATCAGAAACTGTGAGTGTGAAGCCAAAAGGATGCATCTGCATGCCTGCATAGGATGTGCCTTTTTGTAAGGAACAGGCCTGATGAGGTGAGCCTTCCATACAAGCTCGATGTCTGGTAGAGCCCACAGCTTGATTCCAGGATGAAGTACTTGGAGCCGCAGGAACTGTTCCAAGAGCAAGATGAGCTTCACCTTCTTGTTCATCATTTATTATTAGTATTTCTATTCTTATTGTGTGTACCTTGGCGTAGCGATCAAGCGCAAGGTAGAGATGTTCGGGATGAAACAAAAGCACTGATGATAAGTTCCTTTCCACTGTGTCCTGTGCACAAGTTCGATACGCCTGCATCAGGAGAGGACAGAAAACAAAGCTATATGTGCATGCGTACCAGGAATTGTATGTACATTCGTGCTGCGTGCAATATATCGATGGAGAGAGCGAATTCCCTGTTGCCAACTCTCTGATTTCATAACTGGGGGTAAGGAATGGCTTGACCGTCATGGACAACGAGGATATGATGAGAAGGGATTGTACAATCGATTGAGCATTCCTCGCCAATATGCTGGTATGATGTGATGAAGTTGCACAAGTTGAAGGGGACGAGCACGGCTCTGTCGTGCGTGTTTTGTAGAGCCATGCGACAAGTTGGTCGTCTGGAGGCGCCAGAAGAGAGCAACACCCAGTTCGCCTTAACTGGGAACCGTACAGTGTCAAGTCCTCGTGTGAGAATAGGGGAACTGCCAAATCCAGCTCCAGCAGAGCAGCACATACCGCAACTCTGGCCATAATTCTATTTCCATCTGTCTCTGCATTCCAAGCACTCCCGTGCGGAAAACTGCACTGGTTTCGAAGTAGCCCATCTGATTGATCAGGCACATCAGTCAAGATCAAAGACTCAACGGGGAATCATCATCATTGGGGATCAATGACGAGTAGTATCCGTACGGAATGGCGGCGGCACCAGGATACAAGTTTCCTGCGAGACACCTGCGAGAGTTCGAGCGCGTGTCAATGCAAGTTCAGGCGGGCGCAGTAAAGAGCAATGTTCTTGCCTTTTGCTCTCCCTCAGGCAAATCGATCTTGTTGAGCACGACTGCCTTGAAGCGGCATGTATCCTGTCCATTCTTATCCATTTCCGTGCACCATCGCCGTAAACTGCGCATTCACATCAATCAAAGGGGCACCATTCATCACCTTCTTCTTCTTCAATACACACCTCTTTGACCAATCCGGATCGGATACATCGATCACAATCAAGATGGCATTCACATCGTGGTAGTAATCAGCTGGTATGTTTTCCTCTTGTCCTGCCCATGCATCAAGCACATGAAGAAGAGACCAGTCAGTTCTCCACTCCTCCACACTCCAACGATGTGACGATGGTCGCAAAGTCGTACCCGAAGTGTACCACAACATCAGCGCAGAAAGCCACGTGGACAGCGGAGCTGGGCACGTCAAGTTGGCTGTGGCGTTCAAGTGGGGTTGGCTGACAAGGCACATGCTGTTCACCAGCGATCGTTTACCACACCTACAATTTCCAACATTTGTTATCTTTTCCGTTTTCTTCTCTTCTTTTTTATTTTGTACGATGGGTGGTGTACCCGCTGTTGCCAAGAAAGAGCACTTTAGCATACCGGCTTGGCTCCCACGGGTGCTCTTCATCCTGGGCCTCAACTGAAAGTCGGTCTGTCCCCGCCTCCTGGCCCTCGATGGTGTCCGAGAGTTCGATCACCACAGAAGAAGGAAGTGCCCCAGCCTCCTCTCCTCCCCCTTCCATTCTATGTTAGATACTCTCCCGTAAGTGCACACAGGCACAAGGTTTCTTCCCTAATTTCTCGGAAGGCAATTGGCCAGATTGATCTGTGTCGACAACAGGTGCGAATACGAAAAATTGTAATGTTTCGAAACATTTTCCGAAACACATTTCGGAGGCACCAAATTTTTGTGGTTGGGCATGAATGGCTCATAGGCATAGAGTCTATGGCATCTAAGAATGAGCGCTGAGCTTGTTTTTTCAACAGTGATGGACTTGGTACGCGTGAGGATAATATGCACAACATCATCCCGCTCTTAGCCTGGGTCAGCTTGATTTGGCTGCTTGTGGCCATGGCTCAGCTACTGGGAGACCAGCTTGTACAGCACCAGATTCCTGGCTCCACTGCAGGGCTAGAAGGTGTTGAGCAAGGGAGAGCAAGGATGGTCTCTTTAGCTCGGAAGAAGGCACTAGCCCAAGCGGAGGCACTCCGAGAGCCGACCCAACGGGAACTACTGGAGCGACAAGCACGAATACTCAACTTAATGAAGTTGCAGGCGAAGCAAGAAGAGGCGCAGTGGAAATGTAAGCAGTTGATCAACGAGGCTGTCCTCAGCAAGTAGACCAACACGTTCATCTTGTGGTTCTGTGTCATCATGGACAGCATTCTTCATTCACAAACTGTATTTATGTTGAAAGTTGAGATATGTACAACAATGAATAGCAGGAACCTTGCTCACTCGCCCTGGTGCCACTCAGCTCAGAGACTAGGATAAGAGGCCAGCGTGGCGATTCCGCACATGTTGGTGCCGCGCTGGATGAACGCGTATCCATTCATGCCCCATTCTGTTCCCCAGGAGTTCTTGACGATGTAGTAATCCAGAGAAGTCCCGTTCTGTAAGGAGAAGAAGATCACATCAGAATCAACCGTGTCACGAACTCAGAACCACGTCTGGGATACTCACTTGAAGTTTTTGAGTGCCGTACCCAACGGCAAGTATGGCGTGGTTCATGTCCAAGCGAGATGAACCGCAGGTGGATGAAACGAAGACTCCCTTCGAGTAGAATTGCAAGTCCTGCTCTGCGTCAATACACACACTCACCTACCACAGGATCACAGATAGGAGTTAAAACAAGGTTAAACCTTGTTTACCACAGCCACCACGGAGGGAAAGCGTGTACTGGTCCCACTGCAGCAAGCGACATCTCGAGCGCAGCGTCATCGCCAGCCATGATCGACGTGAAAGAAGACATGCTTGCGCCGACTGCACCTGGGTTCCTGGAGAAGGTGCATGGACACAGCTGCGATGCTACACAATCACCGAACCCAACAGACGATAGCGGGTACTGCGCTTCTGTGTCGATTCCTTTGTTGTCGATAACGTAGCTGTACATTGTCAACAAGTAGTTAAGCCTCACCTTCTTTTCCAAACACGGTTGTGGCAAAGGAGGAAAGATGGAAAGGTACTGGAAGGCTTGAGTGGGGAGGCCACCATCGCACCCCATGTTGCCCTGCTTCCATGAGCAGTCGATCAAGTTCTCCTCGGATAGATTCACCAGCTTTCCCGTCTTGATCGCATGCATGCCTAAATAGGAGTTAAAACAACATCATAGAATCAGTCATCACACTCGACATTCCTGATGATCATAAACATTGGGACGGCTCATGTGCACTCTCACCTTCGATCGCCCCGGCAGCGGAGAACGCCCAGCACGAGCCGCAGCCGAATTGGTCCTTGACTGCCGTCACCGCTCCCTTCTCGCGCCAGTCCACGCGGGACGGCCGCTTCGCGCCTGCTTGCCTCAGCGCCGTTGAGTCCACCAACCGCACCGGCTGCTTCACGGCATCGGAGTTATACCGGTCGGGTTGTTGAAGTCCCATCTTCATCAGTTTGAACTCGTCGAAGGTCAGGTCGGCATAGGCGTTGACGCCCAGCTCGTAGAATGGACTGCGATGCGCCCGGATGAAGGCCAGGTTGCGCTCGAATACCCCGCGGCGGTGCTGCTCCTCCGCCACTGACGCGTACGACTTGCCATAGTTCCGCATGAACGTTTCCCACTCCATTCCGCGTGCTGGCGTCGTCGCCATCACCATCATCGTCATCATCATCATCGCCAGCATCATCAAGGTCATCAGGATTGGACTCGTCGTCTGCTTCTTCATGGTGACGATGGTGGTGATGACAAGGATGACAAGGAACAGGTCAGGTGGTGGGCAGGGAACGGTTAACTCCCTTTAAGGGTGTTCACAAGCTAAGGTAAGGTACGGGTGGGAAGAGGTGTGGAGGATTGTGAAGAAAAGAACAGAGCGTGGATGGCTTTGAAGAAGACCACCACCGGTGGTTGTTGGTGAGTCGGGTTTCTGGGTCGTCCCTGTCCAAGGACGACGGTGGTGACCGGTTACCCCATCAAGTTGTTTAGCGGAAATGATACAGAAAGGTAAGAGAAGGTGAAGAAAATAATAAAGAAAAAGAAGATCCTCAACTTTATCTCCTGTGTTTTGGTTGATCAATGTACTAAAGTGTTTATCTTTCAATGTTAAATATTAATACTCTATATGATGAATAAATCCAAGTTAATAACTAAAAACACATATTTCACATATCTTTAAGTTGAAGACACTTGAATTGAATAAATATACTAAGTTGACACAAGTCGGATTGGCTGATGAAGCAGGTGCCACTACTACTCAAGACCTCACTCACTTACGGGCTAGGGTGTGGCGAATGAATGCCTGCTTGCCACAACCATCACAATAGGGCTTGTCTCCAATATTGAGGCATGTTCCCTGCAGTTTGCGACCACAGCCTGAGCAACTAAAGCAGCCCTGCATGGACAGATGAATGGACAGATAAGGTTCATGATAGAGGACAGTCAGGATCAAGCATAGAAGGCCTACCTTGTGAAAGTGCATGCCGGCTACCTCCACGACCTCGCCCGCCAGCTTGTTCCCGCACTTGGCGCAGTTGACATTCATCGCCTGAACGAAGAAAACCGGCCAGTTAGTTCGTGCACGACACAAAGAGCAATCATGGTGCATCACCTTGACTGGTGGTGGCTGGTTCTGCGTCACGGCACGGTTCTGTACTGAGAAGACCTCATTGACGCGGGCAGGCACCTTCTTGCTGAGTTCATTGTATCGCTCAACCAGGTTGCCGACGGCCTATCAGTCCACAGTGTAAGATTCACATCAACAATCGAATGAGGAATGTTGCAGCTGTACCTGCGGATGCTGCTGCCGTGCACGAACTACGGCGTCCTTGAGCCCCTTGAGCGTGTCATTGAGCTCAGCACCTGGAGCAGATCGTCAGGCTGAATGTTTCTCAAAATCGTACTGTGATCGGTGCAGTACCTTTCCCCTTCAGGATATGAGTGTCCGATGCATGATCGAGTTCGTTTTCGATCTGATCAAGTTTGTCGAACAGAGCTTGCACCTCCACAGGCACGGCCGGCGTGGCTGGCTGAGCCGTATTTGAGGCTGCTGCAGCGCGCTTTGCTTGTTGTTTCTCGTTCATCTTTTGCATAACCTTCTGTCGCATCTCCTTCTCGCGTGCTGCTTGTAGCTGTACAGCCTGTCTCATCTGCTCCCGCTGCTCCTCCTTCGACGTTCCCTTCCTATAAGACATACATGCCACTCATCAACAACACGGCCTGGCATGGACAGAACTTAACTGCTGTGCTTACCTCGCCGCTGCAGCTGTGCTGTTGGGTGTAGAGGTGGGAGTTTGAGCTTGTGTGCTTGATACTGTCGAGCTAGCGACAGTGGAAGCTGTTGAAGATGCTGGGCCCTTTGCTGCCGCTCCTGTCAGAGGCGAAGTTCGTTGGGCCGTCGCACCGGTACCAGTGCGTTTCTTGCCGAATGGGGAATCCACACCGCCAAAAGCTGAGAGTCGCACGTTGGTGTTCTGCACAAGGGTCGGTGGGAGGGGAGGTGACGTTCGCTTCGGCAAGGCTGGCGTTTCGGCTACTGCAGGTGCGGTGGCGGCCGCGGGAACAGGAGGTGCGGGACGGACCACTGGCGGGCCTGATAGGGCGGGAGTGGCAACTTGTGAATGCATTGCTGATGATTTAGATGGCGCCACAGGAGCAGCTGGAGAGGGAACGGGAGGCGCGGCTCTCACTGGCTGTAAGTTGCTCGATGGTGCAGGAGATCGGCGTGGTGAAGTTTGCTGTGATGACGATGTGGAAGGAGCGGGAATCTTGGTCACTTGAGGCTTTTGTGGGGCAGGAATGGCCGCCACGGCTGAATATGAAGGATGAGTGTAGGTAGTGCTAGCTGGCGTCTTCTGCTGTCGGGATGGAAGTGGAGGTGCATCACGGGGGGCCAAACTGGTCGATGAAGCGGCTGCAGAGGTAGATTGAGTTGGGGATGGCCTGTTTGGAACAGGAGGCCCAGAAGAAGCGCCTGATGGTGCCCTCGGACTCAACGGATTCTGAGTTCCTGTACTTACTGAGTTTCCATCAGTGGAGGTCGGGGATGGGACAGGAGGTGGCGGTCGCAAGGGCAGCTGGTCTCGGCGGGACTTCTCAAAGACAGGAGAAGCGATAGTCGATGCCGAGCCCCGCATCACAGAGTCGTCCGATGGTCGAAGCGAAGAGGAAGCCTGAATTGCCGACCCAGCGGTACGGCTCGGCGAGTGATAGACTGACTTACTTCCGCGATTCGAACGAGGTACGCCGCCGATGGTTCCACCCGTGCTGGTGCTGGATTGATAGTTACTCCACCTGCCTCGGGACTTTTCTGATCTCGAACTTGACATCAGTGTACATCCTCTTACAGAAGGGAAGAGCATAAGAACGTTACCCTGAACGATAGTGAGTCGATTTGCGTAGTGGCGGAACTGTTCCATAAGGATGGCACTGATCCACTCCTCCATCTCTTCCTCTGTATCGGCGCAGAGCAGGTACTCAGGCTTTGTTGGATGCCACAGTCGGAACAGAGTGATCTACCATCGAGCCATCAGAAGACTTAAAAGCTGTTCAAGAAGAGAGGAGAAAAGTTGATTAACGCACTTCATTCGTGTCGCGCTTGAGCTTCTTCATGATTTTCGGATCATCCATCAGCTCCACGACATAGCCCTCAAGGAGAACGACTCCATACGGGCGTGAATCCTGTGAAGAGCCACTTAGGAGTTAGCACACTCTGCCTGATGTTGATGACGACCCTTAACTTCATACCCCGCTGTGCATCGGATGGAAGTAGTATAAGCGCTTCTCTGCAATCAAGAGAATCAATCACATACACGCATCACCACAATCATCACACGATGATGACAACCAGCACAGTTCGTTAAGGTGTATGTAGCGATCAAGGCGTGACTGCTCTGCAAAGAGCCGTACCGCAGAGGGAGAACCATCGGCGCTTCCAGTTGCGCACCTTGTGGCCTTGCTTGTAGAGCAGACCCGACTTGCTGCCCTGCACACTCTCTGCGGACCGGCCCATGGCCGCCTAAGACCACGCGCGTGTTTATGTGAGAAACATTTCATAAATTCAAAAACAAAAAACAAATGTTTATATTTGCTACTTTAATCACTTAACCAAGGAATTTTGTATTAAAAAAGTTAATACATTTTTCATAAAAGACAATTATTATGGCAAATGTATTTTGGACGAAGCAATACTTTGTAGGCAGAGTTGTCCATCCGAGCAGTGCGGGGCCTATGTCCAAGTCCCAAAAGCGCTTAGATACTAACCACTTACAACACAAAAAAGCACATAGGAGGAGAAAACCAGTGAAGAAAAGAAAGAGAAGTTCATTTTTCCTGATTGGTCCGATCGGACTCAAAATTAGTGTGCTTGAAATTGCAAAGGAAAGTCTGTACATACGGACGTGAATGCTGAGCACATGATCGTTGTGGTCAGAGATGGCAATCAGAGCAAGGGCGGAGGCTTTCTTACCAAGTCTAGTCGATTGAGCACCTGCATTGTCGCTTCAACCGGGTTACATTGGGGAAGACTGCTGCTGATGCCCCTGACTGGTCGGTTCGGAGGTTGTGCCGTTGCTTGTGGCTGTGGAGGACGTCTCGATAGCAGGTGCCTCTTCGGAGGAGCTCTCTGAGTCATACGTTTCTGTACTGCTCGATTCGCTCTCCGAGTCATCGCTGGAGTCGAAAGAAGACTCGCTCGATTCGCTGTCCTCATCTCGGGTACGTTTGCGGCTGTTTCCCTTGAGCGGTGGTACAGCCGGCTGAGCTTGTTTGCTTCCTTGCAGCGCCTGGCAGACATAGGCGTTTGAGGAAATGACTTAGGCTGTCAAGCAAGAGCACCTACCTTGAGCTTGTCTTCTACCTCTGCTATCATCTCTCGTGCGGGCCGCTGTACTCGCCGAGCCTGCTGCGCAGCTGATCGCACGTAACGCTCCAGTTGTCGCAGCGTCACCTCATCCAGCTTTTCCAGATCGATCTCTACATCTCCCTCGGCAGAGACGTCCGAAGCTTCCGGCCTGCGGTCCTTGATGATCTTCACTACCTTTTCAAGACACTCGCTAGGCAAGTTCTTGATGGCCTGGCTCAGCATCACTCTGTTTGGCGGCGGAGCCCTCGTGGTGGTCGGCTGCGGGCCAGGTTGTACTGCCTTGCGTACAGCTGATAACAGATCACGCAACTGTTTCAGCACGCACCCAAAGCTATCGAGTGGAGCCTTCTTCTCGGGTGTCTGGGACTTGAGGCGTGCCAATTCGCTCTCGAAGATATCCGACAGCGTTGTGGCCATGATCCACATGTCCGAGTTGGGTTTGTGGTACGTATAGACGTTGGCCCACACACACTTCACGTCCTGCGCAAACTCGTCTTCTGATGGGTAAAGGTTCTCTTCCACTCGTTTCTGTACGACACACGCGCATCATCATGAGCCTCTCCAGAGTCACATTGCAGCATTGGTCAATCACGCACCATGATCATGTTCAGGTCTATCGGACGTTTGACAACGGCGTGGTAGTTCGGTAGACTGAGCGCCATCTCTGTGGCGGGCACCGTGAATGGCCAACTGTACATGTGGTCCATCAGCATCGTCAGCAGCATGCGACATCGGACCTTGAGCGGATCCGTCAGCTTCCTCGGTCGTTTCGTAGGCCTGCTGCCGCCCGCGCCATCGGGGTGCTGCAGTGGCGAAGGCACGATGCACCCCTGCGACTGCGCGATCTCCAGGAAGGTCGGGGAGCAGTAGTACGGCAGCGGCGAGTACTGCATGAGCTCCTTCTCCACTTCTGCCAGCATCTGCTCCTTCTCGGCTAACATCGCCTTAAGCATCTCCAAGCTCTCACCGCCCTGGTACCCTCCCTGGTGGCCAAGAAAACATATAAAAACAAATATACATTTTATTCGATTTACTATGCAAATTTAATATTAAAAATAAATCGATCATATACACAAGATTAATTGAATAAATGGAGAAAAAATAAATCAATCACATGAACCACATCAAGTACTTTGGGCGAAGGAGGGTCATGTCCGCCTGGGGCATCCATCAATAAACCGCCTGCACACGCTACACGAATTCCTCGAATATCTAAGAATTTCGATGCTGACGTCAGCTCTGGAAAATTCGAGAAAGGAAAGGAGCTCCTGGGCCGGAAGTTATCCCTTATTGGGTGTTGCTAGCGCTCGCGCCTCAACGGGTTCGGTGAGTTTCGAGTAGGTCGAGGCGAAGGTGCTGCTGCTTCTTGTATCTGGAAAGGCCGCGCAACAAAGGCGCGCACTTTGCGGTCGGGAAGTAAACGAGCGGAGCCACCATCGTCTTCGCTCTTTTCTTGATTATTGCCGCACTCCATCGGACCTAAAGCACCTTCCCTCGTAGGGAGCCTGCAGGCTTGAGAGAGAGAGAGAGAGAGCACAGAGAGCCCAAGAAGAGGAAAGAACGGGTGTGCGCGGGTGGTCTCTCTCTTCCTCTCGTTCCCAAAACCCGTTCTGTGATCACACTGTGGCTGTATCGGTCCGTTGCAACAACAACGAGAACACGAGAGGCCATCATCCAACGTGGTGAGAGTCAAACTGCGCCTGAAGACAAGTCTGGCAACTGGACGCGAGCCACCTGCCCACAGCTCGTCACAACGATAAACCAACCCTTTCATCTCTCCCCGGACGCCCAACTAGCTCCCAACTCACTCTCGGCGACGGTCTCCGGCCTTCGAGCTCGCCACCGCCTTCGCCAGCAACAACTTGTTCACTTCGTCTCCTTCAACTTCAGTTGTTCTTCTTCCTCACTTGTCCAACAGCCACACGGGTTAAGTCCCTGCTGCTGCCTAGTTCGCTCTCTCTCTCGAACAACCACAAAGGGAGGCAAAGGAACAGGAAGGAGAAGAAGTAGAGGAAGAAGAAGAAGACGAAGAGGTAGAGGTGAAGGTGAACCACGAAGAAGGCCTTCGCTGTTCCTTTCCTCACCCAACAACAAGAACAACAAGAACAAGAACAAGAAGATGCTAAGTCCAACCACGCCTCCCGCACACAATCCTCGAGATGACGTACTCGAAGTGACCCGTACGTAGTGCCTCACTTCACCTCACCTCACCCACACCCTTCCTTCTCCACCGCGTGGACCGCCCTCTACGACAATCATCTTGTGGCGCTACTCGCTCTTCGTCATCTCGGAACATGCATCATAATCTTCGGCAATTCATTAACCATTAATCATTTGCGAAACATTTTATTTTATTTTACTTTACTTTATTTTAAAATATTCGTCATCATTTTTTGGTACCGCTTTGTTTCCAAAAAAATACAAAAATTATTGAATCTGATCTTTGGCTCTACACAGTGGTGGACATCATCGGTCTGCCTCCTCGAAAAGATGGAACACCACGACATCCCTTCATTTCGGCCTTCATCCCCAACACCGACCAGCGGTGGCCTCCGGCTACTGCCCCACGCCTCAGCCCTCAGAACCAGGTTCGTCGCTTTCGATCTTTCCTTCTCTTTTCATTCTTTCATCTCTTGATTTTGATTTTTTTCGTAAAACAAATGTTTTCTTTTTGATTTATAACTCCAATTAAATAATTATGAAATAAAATGTTATATTATTTCTTATCCAAAAAGTTGGATAAATCATATAAATGCCAGATATTTCACTTTTGTAATTACTTCTGCTGAGTGGATTGTTACATATGAACGAAGCGTGTGTAACAAAGTGTTGCGTGACGCAAACAGACGTTTTATCTGAGTGTGGCAGAGCGACAGGAGCAGTTGATTCAGTTCTCGCTGTGGGACATTCGAGACGACAAAGACCCTGGCGACTCAGGTGAAGGTGACAGGAAGCTCTTGGGACAGTTCGGAAGTACGTTGACGTGGCTCGACTGCGCTCGAGTGTTAACCAGCCGCGGTGAGCTAACAAACTTCATATTGTGCAACTTCAGTTCCCCTCAACTACGTAGGGTGGAAATGGATCGATGCCAAGATGAAGCTCAAGGCAGCAAACCTGGCCCACGCCGGCAAATACACAGGTAGTTTCGTGCGAGCCCGCATGCGGCTGATCAGAGGAAGCAAGAGTGCCGAGAGCCTCGCCGCTATCGAAGAGATGGAGATACTTCGCAGGGAAAACAGTGCGGATTCCCACAAGACACCCAGGTCTCAAGCTGAGCGCAAGAAGTTTTGGAGACACACCCGCGAGGTGGGCAGACGCTCACCTTCTCCGATGTACGAATGCTCGCTCCGCTAGGACTGACGCGTTGATCTAAACCTGTCTACTCCTCACCACAGGAAGCTGAATGAATTCTTGAGCACAGAGATGATACCGGTCAGTGAGGATATGTACAGCGATGTTCACCCGGGGGATATGGCTTTAAGCCAGCCTGTGCGCACCATTTCCATCAATGTCAGTGATAGCAGCGATGATGAGGATGAAGACGATCGACCGCGCTGTATGAGCTCCCACTTATGATGAGTACGCTGTGGTCTTCTAACGTTTCATTTGCTCCACAACAGCCAAGCATGGGAGGTCACTCACCAAGCGACTTAGTCGAGATCTCACGAAGCTACGACATCTTCTTTCAAGCGATAGTGGCGAGAGCAGCCCAAAGAGCAAGAAGTTCTGGACGATCGGGCGTCACAATCAACCACAGCTCGAAGTTGCTGGCAGCTCGAACAGCACAGCATCTCCACGAAGCATATCTTCGATCGACTGGGGAGGCCAGAAGTCGCAAGATGACAGCTCCTTAGGGACTAGAACCCAATCGGCCGTCCTATCTAGCAAATCAAAGCGGAAGGAGAAGAAGGATCGGAAAAAGAAGGAGAAGAGTAACAGCAGCAGCAGCTCAGGAAGCAGCGACCGCATCGATAAAGTGAAGAAGCATGAGGGAGACCGCATCTCGAAGAAAAAGAAGAAGAAGAAGCAACGACATGAGAGGCATGGGTCGGAAGGGTCCACCTCTCGCGGCGAAGTCAAGGGTGACCCGTTTTTGGAAGGCGAGGAGAGCTGGGAGCGCGATAACACGAGTACCAACACCGGCAGCAGTAATGGCGGCAGCCCTATGAGTACCTCCAGCAGCGATCGCGTCGAGACAAAAAAGCGAAAACAGAAGCCAGAGAGTCCGAAGATCTTACTCAGCCTTGCCGAGGAGTCGATGGAGGCTACGAGCAATGGCGCCACACCCGATGGTCTCGCAACGTCTGATTTTGAGTCCATTGCCGTCATATCCTCATCGCCACGGGACAAGGATCTCCACAAGCTCAAGCCCAACAAGAAGGAGAAGAAGTCCAAGTCCAAGGGGAGCAGCGATGATGACCAGGCTCAACATAAGGAGAAAACGAAGAGCAAGAACAGCAGCCGAGCCCACTCGGCCACAGTGGAGGAGGCCAAGTCCTCGTCATCGAAACAAGCGAAGGACAAGAAGACCAAGAAGGTCATCTCCGCCACACCCTAACCCACACACACAGGCCAGCGTAAGCCTGTGACCTCTCCCTCGACCTACCCTCCCGAATATTATTTATTTTTCAACTCAACACTTGAGCGACTGGACTGTTCCAGATGGCCATGACATCATGAAGTCGTGGAACTGTTCAGTTGTTGCCTCTATCACGCCTGCTGGTGTGCACGATCACGATCGTTGGTCAATACGTGTTGCCAACGCACTGTGCAGGAGGTTTATTGGGGAGTCACACGCAGGAGGGAGTTACAGTTAAGCTACCTGTCTATCTAAAGAAGACCTGCCAATGACGTTTTAGGTCTTCCTGGTACCACCTGACTTGTTCCTGTTGCCCGTGGTTCCCTTCTTGCCGCCCCGCGTGGTGGTTCCGCCGCGCTTCGCGACCTGACCTGCCCTCGACACGGGCAGCGACATCGAGAACTTGGGTTTCCTCTTTGCCTGGGGGCGCGCTGCCTTCGTCTTGGGCGCCTCCTGCTGCTCTGCCTCAGGGTCGACTGCCTCTTCCATCTCCTGTGCCGGTTCAGCCTCGGGCTCTCCGCTATCTTCTTTCACTTCGGCATCCTCAACGACCTTCCTCTTCTTCTTGGGCTGCTGCGGCTTCTTTTTCTTCTTGCTAAGCGTCTCGATCTCTGCGTCCTCCTCACCTTCACTGCCATAGTCACGATCCTCGTCATCTCCTTCTTGGCCCGGTAGTTCGTCTTCGTCATCCTCTTCGGCCTCCTCGCCATTCTCACCTTCTTCGGCCTCGGCATCCTCGGGCTCTTCCTTGAATTCGTCCTCATCTTCGTCTTCTTCCTTGGTCTCTTCTGTCTTGAGTCCAGGAGCCTCCATTCCAGGGGGAAGTTTGCCCTTCTTGGCCAGATTGAGGAGCTGCTGCTGGCGTCTCTGCTCCTTCAGCTGCCGTTCCTTCTCCTTCCTCTCTTCCAGCTGAGCCTCTTCCTCAGCAGTTTTCGTAACTGTGAATTGCAGATCAGTGAATGTGCGTTCCTGTTGCCACAACATAGCGCTTTGATGTACCATATTGATGGTAAAGGACCTGACCGTCGCAGAAGCCCTCCTGAATCTTGATCAACGAGAGAGTGAGACGTGGCCCTAGCTCCTGAAGTCGCACGGCACTCTGCTGGGTCTTAGTCTTGGTCTCCGTCTTGTAACGCTTATTAATTCGCTTCTTCTTTTTGAACTGTCGCTCCACCTCAACGTGCGTATCTTCCCCGTCTTCCATGTCGCTTTCGCTTGCCTTAGCATTGCTGGTGCAAATGGTCAGCGTGAATACAACAAGAGGAAGAGGCGTGTAAAAATACCGAAGGACATAGTGGGAGATGTCCTTGAACTCAGAGAGATCAGGTATCTTCTTTTGCAGGATGCGCTTCACACTCTTCGATACTCCGATGGGGTGCGAAGTGATAAGGTAGTGCCTGAATTGGATGGTCTGTGTTTCGGCGTCGTAGTCGAAGAGCACCACGCGCTTGCAATCTTCCACGCGCATCTGCACATCACGTCATGACATAAGTATTACTGTAATAAGTTGAAAGCAATATGGATGGCACCTTTTTAATGTTAATGGGAGGGAACATCTTTTGGAAAATGACAGACATCAGCTTGACGTGCTCGTCTGGTCCCTTGAAGTTGTTGAGCACCAACTGGTGAACATCCCGCCAACAGCAGTTAAGTTCAATGGACGAAGAAATCTCCAATAAACAACAAGGATGCGTACGAGAGGAGGGTGCTTGAACTCCGAGGCAGGAGAGTGAGGATTCTGCTGCAGCGTGACAATGTCTCGGACCAGCGAGTACCTGTCATTCGTACCACAAGCACATTAACTTCGTCTGCGATTGGAGGTATCAATGGAGAGAGATATGTACGAAGAGATGCGGAAAGTGAGAGTAGGTCCACGGGGCACGCGCGCAACTCGAAGATAGGACCCAAAGTCCGTGGCCGAGAAGATGATGAAGTGAGACACACCCAACGGTCCGGCCACGTGCAGAAAGTCCTTCAGCGTGTTGCTCTTCCGCTCCTACACGTCGTCCCCACCATCACACACATTCAATCAGTCTTCATTCAACAATCATCGCGATCATCATCAGGCCATGATCATCACATGAACGCATGTACGCGCCCTGTGCGCGCTCATCGCGCGCCAGTGCGCGATGGCCGACAAGAAGAACTGCACTGCGCTTGAAAACGTACCCGAAGGTGCTGAGCGGTGTGTGGCAGCATCACACGCCGGGTGTCGGCAAGCAGCGCCTGAAGAGCCTTCCCGATGTTGCCGCGCTTCATGACGAAGCTCTGCTCCACTTTCTTTTCATCTGTAGTGGGCGCCTGATGGGTCTTCTTCTTTCCCTGCAGAGATTAATCAAAATCATTAGCAACATTCTAATTAAATTCTTCCGCTCCTTTTAAATAATCTCTAATTTAAAACAATTAGGAATAATTAAAAAATCAAACCGCGAGGGAAGGAAGAAAAATAATGGATTTAGGTCAAGATTTACAAATTGCAGAAAATGCAAAATTTGGCTCTTCCGGATCAAAGCCAATGATGGAGGTGAGGGGTACCTTTTTTCCTCCGCGCTTTCGCTTTCCCATGGTGACAAGTACTTAAGAGATCAATATAACCACTTCTTAGATATCCGGGTACGTACGGCCGTCCAATACCAAGATGAAGAAATGGGAGATTGGGGACAAGATTAAATCGGGAATCGTTATCTCCACCCAATTGAAACGTTTTCCGAAATTGTTGTCGTTTCGAAGACCTATTATAAAATTCTGATGTTATTTCGGAAATCATTTCGGAAAGCTGCAGATTTTCGAGTTGGAGGATTATTTCTCCTCCTGCGAAAGAATCAAAAAACAAGAAGAAGATGGGCGGAGGACCTCGTTTTCCATTTCCGAAGTGGGTGTGGTCGCCTCCCGGCGGTCCGTGGTGCGAGAACCCGCCTAATGCGCAGCGTAATTTCAAATTGCTCTTCGGCCTGAACGTCGCCCTGATCGGCTACGGTTTCTACATCTCCTCGTCCAACGAGGTGCCGCCCCCCTCCTTTACAAATTGCCCCAATTTCTTTTTCCAAACCCTTTATTTTATGCCCTCTAGTCTTTTTTTTCTCTAATGTTTTTCAACATTTTTAGATTACCAAGCTTTACTTTAATTAATTTGATAAATGCCTAAATGCCTGTATGCTTTGGAATTTTTATTATTTTTATCTTATTCTTATTTTCTCTATTTCTATTCCTTTTTCATTTTAAATCGCTATTTATTAACCAGAAACTGACCTTTGGATTTTTTTTTTCCTTGTCTGGAAACAGAGGCGGTTGAATCCCAACCCAGTCGTCCCCATTCCCTCGCAGCGTT
This sequence comes from Acanthamoeba royreba, assembly GCA_000826365.1. Lineage (NCBI taxonomy): Eukaryota > Discosea > Longamoebia > Acanthamoebidae > Acanthamoeba > Acanthamoeba royreba. The sequence continues at coordinate 20,714 of CDEZ01019357.1, read as the reverse complement.
GGAGCAAGTGGAACGAAGTGGACGACCCCGACTACAAGCGCAAGCTCGCCGCCTACCACAAGAACAAGAAGCCCCTCTGGGAGAGGATTCTGCCCGACGCCATCATCCAGGACGAGCATGGTGACCACCACTGATGTGCTAGCTCTGCTTAAATACTCTCTTTAGGTGCACTGGCGGGCTTTGCGCCTTCTGTTCTTGATGATTGTTGGAACAACGTCTTCTCAACTTTACAGCTAGCAACTGTTGACCTTGAGCAGGAGTCCTGACTTTACGCGCCGGAGAGATACCCCAGCACTTCGGCTCGCTCGAACCAGGCCTCACTTGCTTCGCCCAAGATCTGCATTCATTCACGGCTCCATTAGGTACGATGGAAGACAGAGGATTGTTGTCAGTCATACCTGATCCTCCACCCAAGCATAGTGGATGTCCTGGAGATCCTCCAGCGAGTGCGCCTCCGGAAGCGAGGGCTCGTTGATGGCTCCGCAGTAGAACAGGGCAAAGTCCTTGCCCTCTACCTTGCGGAGAAATGGCCGGAAGACATCTGCGGTGTCCTCCTTGAAGTGTAGTCGCAGGATCTTGTCCTTCAAGAGTGTGGTGACCTTGAAGGCTCCACCCGCAGCTCTCTGTTCCTCATCTTCGGCCAACAGCTTCGTCAGTAGTGTTGAAGTGTAGGTGTTGTCTGGCGTCCTGGATACGATGAATGTGATGATCAACGCGCAGTCGTAGCTTCAACTGGTGAAGGGGAGGGATACTTACCTTGCGGGACAAGGTAAGCGATAGTACTCTGCTGGACATCTACTTCGGACGTAATCAAAGCTCTCGATGTGCGCGATGTGCTTTTCATGAATGCCCTGCTCTCTGGCGCTTTGTAAGATGATGTTCCTGTAACGTTCGGCTGGCTTCCCATCACCACAGTGTGTAACCGAAGGCATGCCCACAAACACTCGCGCCAGGATCTGTCCATCATCACCATCATCATCATCAGGACCATCTTTATCGACTCAAGACTGTGGCAGAAGGGAGCATCACCTCGAGACCGCAATAGGTGTTTACCGGATGAAGCTCCACAGCATAGATACGGCCTGCGCGGAGAAGAACGTGAGTGAGATTACGCAGGATAGGTAGGGCACCTAAATTGTACTCTGCTTGTCAACTCACCTGTGCCTTCTATATATTCAAGCTTCTGCATGTCATGCAGTGTAAGCTGGTGGACCACGCCGTGCACCTCGGCACCTTCACACGGCATCACGTTGCCCATCGCCCCATTGATGTTGAACTTGAGTTCGTACTGCTCCAGCAAAGGTCAGTCATACACCAAAACGTTGTCGCCGATGCTACGTACACCAAAGAGAATGGCCGGCAGGCTCCGTAGCGGTTGCACTTGGCGCTTGGTCAGGGAGGCCCTGTTCATGTTGGCCCCATAGGCGAAGGTCCACACCAACTCCTCGCCTGGCGGAAACACACAACCCACCAGTGGTCAGTCTCCCTTTCTTTCTTAAGCAGAACACGCCAGGTCCGGACTTACCCAGACTCTGTGAAACCCCGACTTCCGAGTCGTCCTTCTGCTGCATGAGCCCGGTGATGTATGTGTGAAAGGTGTATGTTGAATGACCAGTTTGCGCCTGGTGAGCTGGTTTTGGCGGTGCAACCGGAGTTAACGATACTCAGAAACGTGGGAAAATTACATGGTTTTCCGCATTCTTCCTTGCCACTATTTTCCAAGCATGAAAAGAATTCAAAGTATGCGCATTCATTTTGAATTGGGAAACTCAGAAAACTGAGCTGATTCTTGTATCCAAGGTGCCTGAGTTGTGACTCCGTCGCCGCTACACAAAGCCGTTACAGTGTACACTGGCGAAGCCTTCCTCTCTTGTCCTCCCCGTACCGACCCTTCCTCGACTACTTGACTACGCGCCTGCGCATAGGAGTCTCGCCATCCATCCATCTTTAAAGGTACTTTTTCTTTTATCATATTTCTTTTTCCTTGGCGTTTTTATTTGATTCGATTTTACAGATCACCTGGATTTTTGTTCCTTTATTTCTAAAATTCTTTTTTTTTGATTACAAAAGAGAACGAGTCCGCGGCGGGGGCACAGAGAGGGGAACCACGGACATGAAGTCGTCTCTCTACGGCTCGCTCCGACGCAACAACAACAAGAGTCAGAGCAGGAGCGAGGACAGAGAGCTGTCTGGTGCGTCCGACGCCACTTTGCTACAAAAGAACGAAAGCGGCAGCGGGTCCATAGAAGCTTTCTATTCTTCCAAAGATGACGAAAAGAACGAAGGCAGCCCCAAGACGAAAGCGAAAACGAAAGCGAAAGCGAAGACGAAAGCGAAAACGAAAACAAAGGAAGAGGAAGGGACTAGTGGTGGCGGTGGTGGTGGCACTAACGGTAACAACAGTAATAGTAGTGGTGGAAAGGGAGGAGGAGGTCTCGGTCGCACGATCTCCTTTAAGAGGACGACCTCCATCAAGGCCCTTCTCGGGCTGGCCGGCGGGAACAGAGGTGACGGAACGACGTCACCGAGAGCTGATCCGAACAAGATCGTGCCGCTCAAGAATATGAAGAAAGACGAAGAAGAGGAGGACGAAGAAGAAGAAGAAGAGAACGAAGGCGAAAAGGAGGGAACGGCGGTGGGGACAGCGACGACGCCGGAAATGCAGGAGGAACAAGGCAAGCCAAAGACGAAGAAGGAGATAAAGGAGGAGAAGCGGAAGGAGAAGAAGTTGAGCAAGAGTGCCGTCATTCCTACCTCGGCTGGTGCGGGGTCTTCACCTTCTTCCTTGGCGGCGTCTTCGTCCTCCAAGTGGGTTTCGGCGGCCTCGGGTTCGTCCTCCTCGATTTCGACGTGGACCGTGGGACACAGTGGTTCCGCTGTATCGCTCTCGGCTCCGCAAGCGGCGGTGAACGCGACAGCGAAGGGTGGGTATCGCTCATCGTTGCGACTCAAGAAAAAGAAGAACAAGGATGACGCCGAGACCGAGGATGAACGCATTTTAGAAGAACTGGCAAAGAACGCGGGTGGAAGTGAGATTGTGGATGGGGATCAAGCGAAGAAATCGAAATCGCAGCAGAAGAAGAGGAGAGAGTCTTGGCTCGGCTCGCTCTCCAAGGTGGAGAAGCTTCTCAACCAGGATCCTCTTGATGGAAACAAAAAGAAGACGGACGCGAAGCTATGCCGCATCGTACGATTTCTACTCCTGCTTCTCCTTCGACCGGAGTTGGAACTTAACCAGTTTCATTAACGGTGCTTCATCTCTATGAAGGTGGTCATGGGCGGCTCTTGTGGCAAGACGAGCCTTATCACCCGTTTCACGTCTGACCAGTTTCTTAAGTCTCCATCGCCTACTACTCGTACGTCGTCATCTCCTTTTGCCAGAGGATCATGACTCTTGCTTCGCAGTTATGCTGTCATGGCATCCCTCTGGGCTGCAAGATAGGTGACACTCATGCTCTTCTCTTTCTGTTAAACAGAGGACCTCGTTCAGCATACCTTGACCGTGGACGACGTGACCTACGAACTCAATATTCTAGAGGTAGGCTCGTCTGCCGTCTCCAAGAAGGTGTTGTCAAAGGTACCTTAACCTGCCAGTTACACCTGTTTGTCCATCGCTAACGCTCGGGATCCGAGTGCGTAACCGTTAATTGTAACTATTTTAAGTATTCCCGTGCAACTCCATTTATCCTTTTCACAAAACATCACTATCTGGTTTACTCGTGCTGTTTTCCCCGCCGGAGAAGAAGCCCTCACCATCTTTGTTGCGCCTGGGGGTGGGTGCGGGGGCAACCTACAGTGCTTCGCCTGGGCCGACTGCTTCCTGCTCGTGTATAGGTAAGTCACTTGTTGCTCTTTTTAGATTCCTTCGCGTGATGTTCATCATGGCATATCTGTCCCGATTTTTCGTTCGGCTTGTTGTGTTCATCACCACGACTTAAAACTTCTCTTTGCGTTTACTATTGATTTCCCTTCTATGACGCGGCTTCTGGACATCATAGACGCCTTTTCTGGTGTCGAAATCTCTCACTTAAGATATCTTCTCATCCTTCATCTGCCGGTTTTCCTCAACGCAGCCGTTCTCTTTCTCCTTGTTTCCTTTGTTCCGGTGAACTCTTCATCATTCTTTGTTTCCTTTGGTAAACGATCCGTTTCATCTTCGTTGTCAAGTTCTGTCACGAACATCTTCCGGCGACCTATTTCGCCATCTCTGTTCTGACGTTTCCACTCCTGCCGGCAGTATCGCGGACTCTAAGTCCTTCCACGAGCTTAAAAAACTGTACAAAGAGATTATGCTTATTGAGGACGCCGCATCTCTCCCGTTTTGCATCGTAGGCACGCACAGCGACCTCGAAGAGGAGGGAAGGTACGACCCAGCCTCAACTTCTGCAGTTCTTCATGAATTGTTTTATTGATATAATATCTCATTTATTTAACCTTGTGATTCGTCTCCACAGGGAAGTCTTCACAGCGGAGGGCAGAAGTCTTGCGTACGAGTTGGGCGGACGACCACAAGTCGAAACATCTGCGAAAACCGGCCGCAACGTTCCCAGAGCATTTGAAACTCTTGTTAGAGAGGCAAGAGACTTTGGTAAAGAGGTACAACGTGCTGCACAAGCATCGAGCTCAAGTTCAGCGTGAAAGCTTACCTCATCGCATTCTTGAATGCGAACAGAAAGGCCTATCTCATCCAGTTCACGCTCGCATAGAGCGAGGGCAGAAGTGGGAAGAAGAGAAACGAGCCAAGAAAGACATGGAGATTCAGCGGCTGGAGAATGTAAAGAAGGTGGGGAGTCCTGCCACGCTCATCGGACGAGAGCGGAGAGGGACAAGGGAATCATCGACACGAGCCTTTGCCTCCACGGGTGAGCTACAACTCAATATCAATAGCGCACTGGCCGGCACAGGGTCGGCAGAATCGAGTCCTGTTATTTCTAGACGGCTCGATTCCAATCGTCCCAATAACACTGGCCGACAGCGCGTGGAAATGATCAAAGAGTGCGAAGGTTACGTGGTCGAGGGCGGCCAGTGCCGCTCTGAGCTCCTTTCGCCTCGCGTACGCTTCCAGATCTTCTTGTTCTGCGTTGCTGATCGTTCAGCTTATCTTTGCTTTGCGCCTTGATATCTTCAGACAAAGTTAAAGCGATTAGCGGGCAGCAAACGAAACAAGCGGTGGTACAGGGAATATTTCCACAACCAAATCCACACAAACTACGTCGGGATGGACCCCAAACTGGGTCCGGTCATTGTTTCTATCCTGCAGGAGAAATGTAGCAACAAGAACTTCAACGTCCGAGTGATTTCCCGAACGAAATATGTACGCGGATAGCCGTCGTTGACGTTCCTCTATTGCAATGCGCCTCTCACACAGTTCGTTATTATAGGGAGTGAAAACAAGGTTCCTTACAAAGGACGATATTGGAACGGCAAAGCTAAAAGCCGCCAAGGTCCTTCCACTAGCTGAAGAGGGCCTCAGCCCAGATGTAATGAAGAAGATCAATGATCCAAAGCTCAGAGACGATCTCATCCGATATGAGGACGAATCCGTACGCCACTTCCTCTTACTCTTTGTAAAATACCACCGATCGCTGATAATCTATCATCACACCTTATGCAGAGAGTTACGCGATTCAAATTTGGAGTGCTCTTGCAGCGCCGAGGACAGACGCGAGAGGAGGATATGTTCGCTAATCAGGATCCCTCTCCCGGCTTCCTCAAGTTCCTTCACTACCTGGGCGATGAGATCGAACTTAAGGTTCCTATTCTTTCATTTCTTAGACTGTACGGCGTAGTGCTTACTCTTGTTGCTCGGTCAGGGGTGGACAAAATACACCGGCGGGCTGGACACCGAGGGACGAGAGGGAAAGACTTCCCTCTACGTCACGCGAAAGGATTGTGAGATCATGTTTCACGTCTGCACCTTCCTTCCCTTCTCCAAGAAGAACGACCAGCAGGTGGAGCGGAAAAAGCACATTGGTAATGACGTGTGCGTGATCGTCTTTCAAGAAGACGAGCAGTGCGTGTTCTCGCCGGATACCATCACGTCGGACTTCAATCACGTGTTCATGGTGGTGCGAGAGGAACCCGAGGAAGATCCCCACCATGAAGGCGTGACTACCACAACTACTACCAGCCAAAATGGCAGTCGAATCATCAGTCAAGGCAACAGCCAAAACGGCAGCCAAAAAAGTAGCCAGAACAACATCGAAACAGTGGAAGAGCGAGATGCGACCGAGTCCGGGGCGTCGACGCTATCCGCCAAGTTGGCTCAGGAGAATGGTAACGAACGAGGGGGACAAGGCCAAGAAAGGAAGGACAAAGAGAAGGACACCGACACGAGCGGCGAAGGAGGCGACGACGTACCGCCAGTGGTGAAGGCCCCCAACAGCCGAAGCGGGGGCAATTTTGGGTATAATGCTGTACCACGGACACGCTACCGCATCGCCATCACGCAGAAGGAGGGTGTACCGCCCTATGGCCCGCTCATCGTCTACCCACCAGTTTATGAAGCCATCATGCCTCGATTCCGTACCACCATCATCAAGAAATGTACGTTTCCCCTTCCGCTATCCTGTCATCACTCTGCGTGGCCTCACCTCACGTGGCTGTTCCCTTCGTTCAGTGATCAACGCTCACAACGCAGCCTACGAGGCGCCGGCATTCATGGCGCGACGAGTCAAGATGCGCGAGATAGCTCTCCTTGATATCGTACAGAAATACGTCAAAGTCTAGCGAGCTTCCCTTCTTATTTTCTTCCCTCTCTCGCCATCTTGATTGTGTTGCGTCATCTAGATTCATGTATGATCGAGACTTGTAAAGTGAACACAGAGAGTTATACGGCCAAAGCCTCCCTCTGGCGTTCTTTTCATGAGCCATGCAAGCAGCATCAAGTACTTGAATTCCACCACTGGGACGGATCTAAACCTGGACGTTGTGTTTTTGTCAGTGATGGACACTACAGAATGCTGCTGGCCCTTGTGACTTGGAGTGACATGTTGCTGATCTGGCTACCTACCTCCCAAGTACCTCCTCAGTACTCGTGTCGTACTTAGGAGATATAGGGACTGTCCGTTCACTTCAATATAGGTCCGCAGGGAAATGAACTTAAGCTTTCTTGACTCAAACTTAAGTTGCAGGTTGTCTCCGACACACTTCCTTGGTCATCTTCATCCATCCCCAAGTGTTGGTTCCAGTGTTGTTGAGAGAAGGCAGTCTGACTGATGGAGTGGAGCGGTGGTGGTGGCGGTGGTGGGAGCGGTTCGTTGAGTGTTGGTGGTTCACACGAACGCGCGCAGCGACTGAGCACGCACCGCCAGAGTGTCGGTGACGGTGTTCTCGCTGTCGGAGGAGAAGAAGAGCTCCGCTTGGCCTACGCCCAACTGAAGGCCAAATACGATGCTCTCCTCCGCGAGAACGAAGACCTCCAGTCCTTCGCTGTCAGCACGTTTTTCCCTTTTTCTTTTTATTATTTTTATTTAATTTAATTTAATTTAATGAATTTCTTTTTTCGTTTTGCGTTTTCTATTTATTTATTGTTTGATGTTAGTTTTTTGTTACCAAAGAAAATATAAGAGTGATGTGAAATGATTCATTTTAAATATTTTAAAGTTGAAATATTCAAAGAATGCATGTTCTTCTTGCAGTGACGACATCACGAGAGGTACTGCAGCGACAACTGGACCTGGCCAACGAACGCGTGGCCGAGCTGATGACGGAGAACGCAACAGTACTGCCTGCTAGCTTCTTGCTTTTTCTCACACAATAAGGAGAGGTTCTAACGGGCGTCATCTGTGATGGTGGTGGTTGAATGCTTGATGATCATCAGCTGGAACAGGAGAACAAACAGCTGCGTGGTCGCTTGCATGACCTCAAAGAAGAGCTTCGAGTCTCGACATCGGTCACAGTACCGGATTCAGAGGTACTGGAGTGATATCTTCTTCTTTTGGTGTTGTACAACATCAAGCGAATGACCCTTTTCATCAACAACGAACAGGGATTCTGTAAACGATTTGGCCTTCCCGAGAGCGAGAAGCCTATCTCACGTATGTGCTCTTTCTTGAGACTCTGTTTTTGTGACCCTGACGTACTTACGTCATCGCTTTAGGATATCGATGCGCCAACGATAGCGGGAAGCGGGGCAGGCTATTCATCACTCCGAACCACTTGTGCTATCACCCAAAATTCAGCAAAGACAAAGATAACCTGGTCATTCCGCTCAAGTCCATCGTGTGCATTGAGAGGGTACCGTGTTCGTGGCATCTGCACGTGTTTGCCATTACTGATCCGTATCCGTTCATCAGACCAAGTCTCACTCATTCTCTGTCGGGTCTGGCCACGCTATCGAATTGACGTTGAACGATGCCTCGGTACGCTTCGTTTGACCCGAGCAGCACCTGTAAGTGTCCTGTTTGCATTGCTAACGTGTGCGCTTGGGTAAACATGTTGAGGAATGTAGAAACGAGTGTTTCGAAACTTCTACAACGTCACTGATGCCATGCAAGATATCACGAATCAGGCCCAGCAGAACGGACACATCATCAAAGTACAGGAAAAGCGTGGCGACACCAACTCTTTGCGAACATAACATGTACATCCCCTCGTACTCATCAAATACCAGAGAAGCTCTCAATACTTTATTGGGAGAGGCCTAGACCCGGGCGGGAAGCGTGTGCTGTTCCCTGCGCTTGCCCCATCGGTTTCAACATAAATGAGTATGGCCTTTTCTGCTCCCACTAGATGAGCAGAGTCATGCACAAGTAACGTACGAAGATCCTGAAGGGTCGCTGTTTATGGGAACTGTGAAGGTTTAGCAAGAAGAAACTGATCAACGCGGATGGGATGAACTCACTTGATGGCAGGTGTATTGGCGAGAATTGGAGTTGGCGCTTAGTTTCTTCAGTGAGTCTGCAGTACCTCAGCAGTCGAGCTGAGGCAGAGTGAACCCAGGAGGAAAGACTGGCATTCCCTTGGCATAGGCGTAGGCATCTTGTGTACAGGCACCAGTCCATGTTGAATGGCTCCAGTCCCCACCTGCCGCCACAAAAGCAAGGGAGAATTGAGAAAACAGACCACAACATGCAAAGGGATGAAGGCGACCTTCCACTCGTGCTAGGGCAAGGTTGGCACCCGTACAGTTGGACTCGCTGATGGTTGTGTGATAGATGTGTGTTGAGGACAGGTTGATTCCTGTGCAATCGCACTTGATGATGCTTGCATTCACGATTTCTGTGTCTTGCAGGTCCACTTGGCAAAGGTCACATCCGCTGATGAACACCTTGCTGAGGATGGCCTTGCGCATGTTGGCTCCCTGGAGACGACAGTTCTTGATGGAGGCTTGTGACAAGTTGGCTCCTGTTATCAAGATGAGAGAGTTGAATGAGGTCTTCTTCATCATCATCAAAGCTTATAAAGAGGAATGTACCAGAGACGTCGGCTTGGCGCAAGTCACAATCAAAGAGGCTTGCATTCTCCAGGTTGGTTTGATGCAGCTGCACACCAGCTAGGTTACAAGAGACGAGCACAGCACTGGAAAGGTCAAGATGGCTCAGGATGAAACCACACAGGTCCAGCTGTGTCAAGTGTAAGCGGCCGTTGCGGTCGTGGGAGTAGGAATTGAGCAACACGTGGAACTTGTACGGGCTGATGCGAAGGTACTTCTGCTCTTGTTTAGGCTGCCTGTGGTTATCATTGGTGGCATCACCACTCTTCCTCAACTGGTGGTGTTTGTGGTGGTGGTAGTTGGAGATCCTCTGCTCAAGCTCATGCAGAGACTTGGTCTTCATCAAGAGAAGCTGATCAAGGATCATCATCTTCTCTTCCATCGTTTGGATGAGCTCACGCAAACAGTCATTCCTCTTACTGAGCTCCTTGTACTGTTGCTGCTGGAGGTCCTTCTCCACTTCCAACAACTGCTCCATCACGTCCTTGATCTCAACTTAGTAGTAAATTCCAGAGAGAGAGACCGGTGTATCATTTTATGGGCACCTTCCCTGTTTCAGGAGGGAAACCTCAATAAGGAAGCAGTCGCACCAACAGAGGGAGAGGGCACAAGGGTAGAGAACAGCCCTCTGTCCCTGATCGTGTTCAGATGATAAGTTTCCACCAGTGAACCTAACTTAACTTTGAACAAGTGGTGCAGGACGATCATGACAAAGCACGAAAGGCAGGGAAGCTTGTTCATGCATGGAAGGAGAACGCAGCATTGGTCCAGATGTACCTGAACATCCTCAGGCACCCATGTGAGTTCAGGCAGTCCATATGGCTTTTGGAAGAGAAACATACCAAGGTCTTGACCGAAGTGGTCACGAGCTCAGATCAACTTGCTGCTGCGTGCTGAGTGCAGCCATCGAAGCACGGCGAGATGGCCCCCGGTGGCGGCCGATAGGCATGCCGACTCGTAATCAATAGGGCATCCATTGGCAATCAACCACTTCAGCGTGCGGAGCTGACCTTCCTTGGCGGCGCATTCACTCGTGTACTCGTCCCACTTGCAACCGTTGGCGCGCAGCCATCGTAGCACACGTGTGTGGCCTCCTTGAGCGGCTACGTGGCATTCGTCTCCGAGAAAGGGACATCCGACGGCTCTTGCCCGCGCAAGGAGCTCGACATGGCCAGCGCCGGCTGCAGCGACGCACGTCCATTTACTCGACATGACGCCGGTCTCCTGTGCCCACTCAAACACATCAAGATGGCCGCCTGCAGCTGCTTCTGCTTCCACGCGTCTGTCCCACTCGCATTCATTTGCGCGCGCCCATTGCAGTACTTCGAGATGTCCTCCCCTGGCGGCGGCCGCACAGGTGTCCTCGTTCCAGGGACATTCGTTCGCACGCAGCCACTGCAGTACCTGCAGATGACCGCCTTCGGCTGCTCCCGAGCAGACAGACTCGTCCATCGGACATGATGCTTGATCACGCAGCCACTGCAGAATGTCGAGATGACCTCCCCTGGCGGCCTCAGTGCAAGTCGATGCAGTCACTGGACATCCATGTGCATGCAGCCACTGCAGCATGTCGAGGTCTCCTCTCCCCGCAGCGAGTCCGCTTGTCTGTTCGTCCCAAGGGCATCCGTTCACGTGCAACCAGTTGACCGCAGCGAGATGGCCTGAGGCGGCAGCCGCCAGGCACGTCTTCGTGTCCCACGGGCAGGCCTGTTCGCGCAGCCACTCGAGAACGTGAAGGTGACCTCCTCCGGCAGCAGCAGCGAATGTCCGCTCATCCCAAGTGAAGCCGTGATCGCGCAACCATCGGAGAATGTCGAGATGACCGCCAGCCGCAGCCGCTTCACAGGCGGACTTGTCATCATCAATGGGACATCCGTTGGCAAGCGCCCACTGGAGAACGTGGAGCCAACCAAGCCTGACCAAACGAGTTACATAGTCCTTTGGTGAAACGGCCATCGTCAACAGGCTCCTCACCTCGACGTGACTGGCCTCTTCTTCTCCTTGCTCCTCTTCATCTTCCTCAAGCATCACTTCCTTCTCCTCTTCCTCCTTCTCCTTCTGGCCGTCGATCGTGATCGGAATGAAGGCCGAGAGGGCGTCCTGCCATCGGCGGCACACGAACCGGCAGACGGGCAAGGCCATGGGGTGGACATGGCTCAAGATGAGCCCAACGAGTTCCAGGTCGAGTTCTTCCATGTGGTACTTTGCTGAGAGATAGCTAATATGTTTTCTCTTCATTTATGTGTGTTTCATGCTTAAGATGCCTTTGTTGCTGACTGGCCAGGAACGAAATATATTTCAAAATTTTGAAATTTTTCATTTTGGCGGGAAAGGAAAAAACGTAGCGGAGAGATGGATGTGGGAGCAGTTGAGGAGGACGATGCGGAGCTGCGCCAGGCCCTTGCGCTCTCCCTCATGACCGCCACCCCCTCGCACGAAGGTTCTCCCCTGTCCCCTTACCTTGGTACTCACAGGGGTGGAGCTGAAGATGCCCCCCGGCAGGGCCTATTTTGTCGAAATCTTCCGCTACGCGGCAGGAGGAAGACGATGATGCCGACCTGGCGCTGGCGATCCAATTATCCCTGCAGGCCGATCCTACGTCGTATGCAGGTGCGCCGCGAACGAGTACGACTACGTCCAGCACAGGTGCGCCCCGCCCACGATCTTCTGGCGCGACATCATCGTCTTCATCTTCCGCCACGCTACGCGTCGATGCTGACGTGTGCGACGAGGGACGCATCTTCGTGCTCAATGCCATCAAAGGTATGAAGGGTCCCGATGCCAACGACGGTTGTATCACCATGCGACGACTCATTCAACCTGTACCTCACCTTTCTCTAACAATTATTTTATTTGATAAAATATACCTTTTATTATAAAACTTTATAAATATATATATAAAATATAAATATAACTATAAATAATTATGTGCTGATTTAACAGATGTTCGATGCAGGAAAAGCTGGCGACTGCGCTGCTGACATCATTTGGAGAGGACGTAGAGTGGCTGCTCACGGTGGTGCCGCCGACCATCCCTCTCACTCTTGTTCGCCACTGGGAAGCGCCCGACAAGGTTCCGTTTCTTGTTTCGTTCCAGGCGGAAGGCAAGAGAGTGAGCTGATGATGAGATCTGTTGCCACAGGAGGGTGAAGTGAGAATCACAAAGAATATCAAGGTCATTCATCCACCGTTGGCACTGCCTGGCTATGGAGCCAGCATGCAGGCAAAGATGCATGCCAAGCTGATGCTGCTCCGCTACCATGATCAGACATTGCGTGTAGTAATCACATCAGCAAACATCAATCAGGCGGTACGGTACCTTAACCCCACAGCGCTGTCCCTCTATCTGACGGAAAGCATGTGCCCTTCACTTTGAAACAGGACTATGAGTTGGTCGGCCAGACTGTTTGGTATCAAGACTTCCACAAGAAGCAGAAGAGTGGCCCAGACAGCGAATTCGAAGATACGCTCGTCAGGTTTCTGACCGCGCTTAAGGTAACTCAAATCCCATTCTAGCTGTCAACGGAGCTCTCACACGTGTGTAAGGCCGATGGTAGTTTCCTCAGAGAGTACGACTTCAGTGAGGCCAATGCCGAACTCATTGTCAGCATTCCCGGTTACCACCGAGGCCGCAAGGTACAGCCAAACAAAGCTTTTGTGCATTTTCTTTTTGGACTCCATGCTCACGTTCCTCTTACAGAATATGGATCTAGTAGGGCATACCCAGTTGCGAGCACATTTAGCGAACTTTGAGTGGCCATCAGCTGATGAGCTGCGTGAGGATGCGATCTACTATCAGGTGCATTACTTTTCCCTTGCACGTGACTATAACATTTCTAATCGCCCCTCGTAGACGTCCTCCCTTGGTGCTCTTTACGAATCATTTGTGGCTGAGTTGAAGGAAAGTGCTTCCGCTGGTATCTATTGTGCGAGTACGTCATCGACACGGCCTTCATCATCGAGCGCCCTGGCTTCAGCCAAAAGAAAACGAGGGGATGCCGACGAAGAAGAAGTGGAGAGTAAGCGACGGAGAACCGAGGAGGAGAATGACAATAAGAAGCCAATCCGAAGGGGCAGAGGCAAGAAAAAGGAAGATGCGGATGAGAAAGAGAAACAGCCAGAAACCACATCAACGAGCAAAGGAAGGCGAGGAAAGCAGGGCAAAGAGACTCGTTCATCCGCAACCTCATCTGCATCCCCTGCTATGGCGATCCTCTACCCTTCAATCGACACAGTGCGGCAGGCGAAGCCCGAGTATCGACACCCTGGTGCTGGGTATCTGTTCCTGCAGGAGAAGCACTGGAAGACCAAATCCTTCCCGCGTGCTCTATTTCATGACATCTGGCCCTCTAGTCATCGTCCAAGTCGCCAGGGTCTGCTCCTCCATTCCAAGGTATTTGTCTTCAAGACGTGTGTTTTCTCTGCAACACATGCTCATAGAAGTCCATCAGGTCATGTGCAGGCTGGCCACTCATCGACCTACTGGACGACGCTACGGCTGGGTTTACGCTGGCTCTCACAATCTCTCGGCAGTGCGTGCCTCACTTCCCTTCTCGGTAATGTGAGTCTGATTGATGGGGCACCAATAGGCAGCGTGGGGTCGGTTACAGAAGGAAGGCTCTCAACTGTTTATATCCAACTTCGAGATTGGCGTGCTAATCAAGCATCCCTACCGCGAACCGCAGCAGACTTCTTCACAAGGCCCTCGGTGGGAGCGTAATCTGCCTTTCATGATCCCGCCGCCAACGTATACCGAGGACACCGAACCCTTCCTCCCGGATAGATACTTCTCCTCGAAAGCGCCATGAGCCCATCTGTAAGTTGCTCTCACTACAATTACAACTTACAAGTTTGTACAGCAGCCAGGTTAGCATCCTTCTGGTATCAAGTCTGAGCAAGGGTGTACGGAACTCGTTCTGAGGATCTTCACACTTTACACACCACTAGACTAACTGATGTCAGGTCGTATCTCCATAGTCGCGTCATCGATGACGTTGTCGTCGGTGTGCTGAATCTCCTCGAGAAGGAAGACTTGCGATACGCAGAGTTGCAGCAGGCACTCCAGGTTGAGCTGAGTCATGGAGGAAACTTCAAGATAGGTCACGGCACCGATTCGCTTGGCCAGCTCCTCGGCTTCTTTCTTCGCAACTTGCCATCGAATGCCAGGCTTTTGGGTTTCCTTCGCTGCATGAGGAGTTCGACTGACCGGCATTGGAGACAAGGAGGACAAGGAGGACACCAGATGCCCAGAAAAGGCTCCTGACGATGCCAACAGTGAGGAGATGGACGGCATGGAGGACGATCGTGGCATCGAAGTATCGCTGGTGGACTCAGAGTCAGTCATATCGTCGCTGGCCTCGGTGATATCCGCTTTGGTGCCTATGAGGATCGTCAAGCAGTCCGGATTCCAGGCCTTGATATCCTCGACCCAGTATCGCTCGATGTTGAGGAAGGACTCCTGGTTGGTGAGATCGAAGGCGAGGATGAACACATCGATGTCCTTATAGTGCCACGAACGCAAGTTACGGAATCCCTCGTACTCGCCCGCGGTATCGAGGAACTCGATGGTGATCTCTCGCCGCTCGCCTGCTACTGTCCCCTGCTCCTTCTCTTCCAGCCTCAAGTTCACTTCCAACTTCTCCACTACTACTTGAATGTCCTTCTTCTGCTCTCGATCCAGCTCCGTTTGATTCGAGGGCTGATCGGCTCGTCGCAGCTGACGATCGAGGAGCCGAATCAAGGAGCGAGAATTTAGGCAGTAGGTAAAGTACATCCAGTCATACACCGTCGGCGGCGCTGGGCTTTGTGGACAACGACCTTCCCGCCACGTCGCCAACAGCGTCGTCTTGCCGACTCCTGTTCGTCGGCGCTCGCTCGTCAGTTGCTGTTACACCTTCAAGTGCAATTCGAGCAGCAGAGGTGATGTACCCGAGTCGCCGACGCAGGCACACCGCATGATGTTGGGCTTGAACCGATGGTACTGTCGCTTCTCCCGGGCTTGAATGCCGCTGGCGATCAGCGAGAGTGTGGCTTCACCCACAGTGCCCACGCTCCCCAGCGCCGCCACCGGCACGGCGATCGCGCTCGTGGCCAAGAAGGAGATTCCTGCCCCAGTCATGTTAGCTCGGAGGTAAAGGGCAAAGAGCACCATTTCCTATTAACGCAAAATAAAGAATAATAATGAAATAAAATAAAAGAATTACCATCCACCGTTTCTCGTCCGACAGCAGAGATGCCCTGTGCCACGTCTTCCACCCCGTGCTTTGTTGCCTGCAAGAACATTCCAGTTTGTTAGTTCCAGTGTGCACCACCACCATGAGGCCCAAACTTGGTCCTTACCAAGACCGCACTGTCGGTGAGCGCCTCCAAGTTGCGCACCATGCTGTTGACGAAGTCCATGGACGCGTTCGCTGTGTGTGTGAAGAAAATTATTGCCGTCATAAAAGAAATCCCTTTTTCTGACTCGAGATCAGTTGATGGGTTGTGCGCCCTACGAATTGCGAGCGACTTTACTGGTAATAATCGCACCATTCTTCAAATTTTCTCATTTTTAACGTGCTTTACATTCCAATTCCTCAAATGTTTTCCACTTGCTGACGTCACACTCGCTCGAGAGATCGAGAGCTGCGAGATGAGTGCTGGCCGGGTGCTGGTGGTCGCCCTCCTCTTCCTCTTCTTCCTTCATCATGCACTCCAGCATGCTGCGCCCATTACCTCCGATATACAGCCTCCGACACCGGAGGGAGTAGTCCTGCGCCCGCGCAGCGCTCGGGACCTCTGGTCGGCGCTGGACATCGGTGATGGCACACGGGACGCAGCGACTGCGCGCACTCAGCACCTACTCGTCCTCTTCCCTTCTTCGTGTGCTGCGTACGAAGAACACTTCATTCTTCACAAATTTCAAATCTATTTAAAATAATATAATATTTAAATTGTGGAATCTTAAAAATTTTGATATGGACAGGAAATCATCACTGGTGATGGCATTAGCTCGGCAGCTGGAACGAGCCCTGCGCGAGGAGGCGCGAGTGCAAGTGGGAGTGTGGAGCGCTGTGCCAGATGCCGATATCGAGTCTGAGGCTGGTCAGGCGACTCTATGCGAGCCGATGGTGCAGAATGCATCGATGAACACGCCACCGCTGTTGCACTTACGCAAACTCACCGACTGGCTCTTCACCCTTAGCAAGTGCGCACTCGTCTTCTCATGATCGTTGGTTATCAGCTACTCGATGTGTCACTCACGCTGATGTTTATTGCAGCCGAGCAGTACTGTTCAGTCGGCCAGAAGAGGATCGTGAATGTCTGCTATCACCTCCTCCTGCCGCAGGTACTCACCTCGTTCAAGACTACACGGATCCTCCATGCTAACGTGTTGCTACTGATTGGGATGTGAATGTACGAATAGCTAAAGTAAGTATCTTTGAGGGAGATATCGAGCGCTGGGAAGATATCCTGCAATGGGTCAACGACAAGTGTCACACAGAACGCCTGCCGGACGGACACCTTACTCCGATAGGGGGGTACAAGCGCCGACTGCTTGACAGTCTGTATGAGCATGACGAAGCCTCCACCGAGTGTGAGTACATTGAGGGCGTGCCGACTCGCGCAGAGTTCTTTGACCTCGTGTCCCATTCGAAGCCATTCATCTTCCGACGAGCGCTTCATCACGCCGGATGGCCTGCCCTCAAGAAGTGGACGATCGACTATCTCAAGTACTCTCTAACCCACCTATGTTTCCCTTGTTGATGTGAATATTGTACAGGAAGCACTTCGGGAACGATCGCGTGCACATCAAGATCGCTCCCGATGGCGAGTTTGAAGGTTGCGAGGATGCCAGCTTGTGGGATCCCACCGGAGAAGCTGAGCGCTCGATACCCCCGAGTGTGTTCTCCAAGCTTGAGTCCCCTGATAAGGTTTCTCACCCAGTCGCCACTGTGACAGTGGTAACTCCCGAATGTTCACTAATCTTGTCGTTGTCCATCGGTGTGTAGGTGGTAGTGCGTCCTGCAACTTTGGATGTACGGCAACTCAGTTTCACTCTTAGCATCTCATGCACCGTGAAACTTACCTATCTTCCCAGCTTTTCTTCTCAGAGTTTGTTGAGTTGTTGTACGCTGATGAGGCCTCGAATGTCTCGTTCTATCTCGAGTACTGCTCTATACCGGCGTCCCTGCCCCGTATGATGGCCGATATCGCTGGCTTTCCGTGGGCTGACTTCCTCGATATATCAATGACCAACGTATGGCTCGGCAACGGCCGCACTCTAGGAAAGCTTCACTTCGATCCTTTCGACAACCTCCTCTGTCAGATCGGTACGCAAGTTTGCAACTGATCAGCACAACATGAGTTACGATGCTCACGTTAAGTATAGCCGGAAGCAAGGAGCTGACGCTGTACGCACCTTACCACAACGAGAACCTCTATGAGGGGCACATCCGGGAAGCCGTCCTCTCGTTCGATCGCGAGACATACACTTTCTCTCGCACCCAACTGACAGAAAGCACCTCAATGGTACGGTTCCTTCACTCTTCTTCTCTTCTGTGTTGTGTGATGACAATCGACGGCTGTGCCCTTTGCATGTAGGTGATGAGTCCAGTCAACATTGCGGAGCCTGACCTGGAGCGGTACCCCCGATTCGCCAACGCCAGACCCCTACGCTGCACCATCCACGAGGGCGACGTGCTCTACCTCCCTTCTTTCTGGTACTTCTCATTCCGCTGCGCGTACATAGAATTAAGATAGTGAAGGATAAACTAATGATGATGGTGATGTGTTACCTCAGGTGGCACGAAGTGCAGTCGCGCCCTGACCCTGAGCGTAAGAACGTCGCCGTGAACTACTGGTATCATCCGTACCTGGACAAGGAGTTCCCATGTCCCACATGCCGTCTCTTCGTTTCGCCCCGCTACGATCACCTGCTCAGTCCCGAAGGCCAGTTCGCTGAGCTCGTCAGTCCGCACGCGTCAGCATCCACTTCCCCCGTGCCGTCCTCTTCACCGTTCGAGGAGCTGCTGTGAAGGAGGCCATACGTATACTAGACCTGTACATGCACCGTCCAACATATTTATTACTCTGCAGCATAAGTGTAGCAAGAGAGGTCAGAAGGGCAAAGCAATCAACGATGCTTGTTCACCTGTGTCAATGCCATTACAGTTTCGCAGAGAATGCTGCGGGTATCGGGGGAGTACGGCGGCTTGGCGGTCTCCGGCTGATGAGGAGAACAGAAGTGGTCGCTATCTACAGTTCGCTCCTCGCCCACATAGATGCACGCCAGGCAGGAGAAACATCGGCACATACTTTGCATGAGAATCGGTCCGCTTAGGGCTCCCAACCGTGGGCACGAGCAACGCGATCAAATGCTTCACGGGCTTCGGCCTCGCTGTAATCGAGTTCGGCATTGTCCATGTCCACGAGAGCACCACCTTCGAGCAGCAGGTTGCGAATCATCACAAAGAACGGTCGCAGCTGAAACTCTGAGCTCCATCCACTTCTCGTAAGATCCTTAACACAAATTGAACCACCTGCGCGGGTCACCAGTTAGCGCGTGTGCTGTTTCATGATAAAGTGCGATCCCTTGCATTCACGACATAAGTTGTAAAGGCGTACCGATAGTGATGTGCCCCGTGTACTGGTGGAAGCGAGGATACACCACCCGGATGAACGGAGGCAGATTGGGATATTCCTGTGACAGGCAGCGGAAGGTGAGTGTCGATTAGCACACGGCAGATAACAGAATCTATGGGGTCTCCAGTGCCTCACCTTGGGAAAGATGACCTCCAGGAGGACGTGATCGCGGCCTGTGACACTCTCGTAGAGGGTGAGGTCCTGCTTGATCTGTGCTTCGGCGTCCCACCCGAACAGCTTCACGTGCCACTGTGAGAAGTAGCATCAAGACATTCAATCAGACACTCCAGATCAACAACAACAAGCTGAGAAAGAGAAGGAGATCCTCCTCTCGGCGCGCGCCTACCTTGTAGATGTTGTCCTCCACCGGCGCCACGCTGTACCCGTCCTTGGCCACATCCGGATGTCGCAGTTCCTGCAGTGCATCAATGAAGGAAACATTAAAATACAAATACATAATTTTCTAAAATGAGATATTAATATAATTAATTGTTATTATTAAAGAAATAACAAAATAGGAATTATTAATAAAATGGAAGGCCGAGTAGTGTACCTTGAGTTCCTTGAGGAGTCGTTCGGTGGCCACCTTGGTGTAGGCTTCTGGATTAATGCCGGCCTCGGCACCCTTCTTCTTTTTCTTTGACTTCTTGTTCTTTGGCTTCTTCTTCTTCTTCTTTTTCGTGTCTTCTTCCCCATCATCGCCATCCCCGTCATCTTCTTCATCATCATCTTCATCGCTGTACGTGGTCGTGGTGGTGGTTTCCTCCTCTTCGTCATCATCTTCGTCACCGTCTTTGGGTTTCTCCTCTCCTCCTTCATCCTTCTTGGTGTCCAATGAAGATTTGCTCTTCTTGATCTCCTCCTTCGACTTCTTGCGGGACGTGGGCGATGAAGAAGAAGAAGAAGAAGGAGGAGAGGATGCCTCTCGAACGTCACCTGCAGACTTGGCAGTCTTCATCTTCGGAACGTCGTCCCCTGCCACAGAGGTGTCGGCAGTGGAGAGGGAGGACTGCGAGGAGGACTTCTTGCCGCCTGTGTTCCCCATCGCAGCTGCGTCGCGTGTGGCAGCAGGTGCTTGCCTCTCCTCCTCCTTCTCCTCGTGGTGGTGGTGCGATGCTGCTACCGGGCGAGTTAGTCGCTGTGACCTCGTCCTCTTCATGTACTACGTCGACGTCGACAACTGCTGGTTTTATTTTTTGCGCATTTTGCTTTGAATGTGCGCGAACACGTTTCCGCGCTATTAGCAATAACATCTCAGGGCACGCACATCTAATTCATCGCTTGAGATGAAGATTAATTGTTGGCACACGAAGGGGACGAGATGTTGGGCTTTGCACGCTTTGTATTACAGAGAGCAGAGAACGAACAAAGGGCGCGGGGGGTAAAGTACGACGCTCAGCAGGGCACAGGGCGCTGTTTACTTCTTGCCGGCCTTCTTGGCGGAGGCGGTGACCTTGCCGGCCTTCGGGTCCTTGCGGGTGACGGCCTTGATGACACCGACGGCGACGGTCTGCCTCATGTCACGGACGGCGAAGCGGCCGAGGGGAGGGTAATCGGTGAAGGTCTCGACGCACATGGGCTTGGAGGGGACGAGCAGCACCATCGCGGCATCGCCGGACTTGACGGCCTTGGGGTTGTCCTCCATCTTCTTGCC
>CDEZ01019355.1:0-22282 GCA_000826365.1 Acanthamoeba royreba | reverse complement strand
TTGGATTGCAGGCCTGTCGAGCTACTCTGGCAACTTCTTCTTCTTCCTCTTCATCATGTGCCTTTTCGTGATGATGGGAACCTCGTTCGGCATGTTCATCGGAGCCCTGATCCCCGACGTGAAGAAGGCTCTCACCCTCTCGGTCATCATCTTCCTGGCCTCAGTACTGCTGGGCGGCTTCTTCATCGATCGGGACAACCTGCCGGTGTGGATAGCGTGGGCGCGATGGATCTCGTACATGAAGTACTCCTATGAGTTCCTTCTCATCAACGAATTCGCCCTCTCCCACAACCAATTCTTCGAGCCGTCCGAGACGCACTCGGTCTACGACACCAACGGCAATCCCATCACTGGTGGAGAGATCCTGGACCACTATGGCGTGGAGACCAACTGGTGGGGCGACTTGATCTTCTTGGTGGGCGTCATTGTCGTCTGCCGAGTGCTGGGCTACCTGGCCTTGCGTTTCCTCAACAAACCTCGCATGTAAATTCCCTGTCTCTCGGAGCCATAACAATACAGCAAAAAAAGAATGTATTATGGGCGCGTCTTGTCCTTGGCTAACGAGTTCAGAAAGTACCCTGTCCATTCATGTTGGTGTGCTTCTATTAATTGGCTGTTGTACTGCTGCAACCAATCGTTGATTTACAAAATGAGCCAATCAGCAACTGTGTAATTCGTCCAATCACACCATTTAGTTTATGGTTTCGGCAACAGTATATAAATTGTAGTGACCAGGCCCTCTTCTTGATGTAAGTTTTCTTCCAGTCACAAGCTTGGACCACTCTCAGCTTAACTCATGATGCGGATGCTTCCCATTCTTCTCGTGGCGGTGCTGTTTGGCAACTTCTGCCGCAATGCACGCTGTCAGGACTCTATTACAGGTTTTACACTCCCCAGTTATGTGATTCGGCCATGTCTCATGTTAGTATATGTTGTTCGATAAGTTTGTGCAAACGGGTGCACATACAACAATCTTGATAGTTCGTGGTTCAATGCACTTAGCAGTGCCTCTATTACGGTCAATGGAGAGGGAAGCAGCTACAACGTGCCCAGTCCACTGATTCGCGGAAATGGCACAATCACCATATAGTACATATAACGCCGAACGTCACACTCTCCTCTTCCCAACGTTTACAGTGATATCGTGTTCGTTCACAGCTTTGTGGGCGCTCAGGTCGTGATGAATTGTTACACTGATTGCTTCGTCGTCTCCGGCTCAGCCACCTCCATTGCATTGTTCGGATCGGCCTCCCTTGCAGCAGGTGCGTCGTCTCTCTCGTCTTGACGTTGGAGCAGGTTGTGTGAGTCTCTTTGTGAGCTATCTTTTCTTCCTCGTATGTTTCCCTTATCTTCACTAGCCACTCACTCCTCCATTGTCAGGTGCCGCTTCTGCAGGCAGCGTGGGAAGCGTTTTCAAGGTGCAAAATGGGGCCTCTGTCGAAGTGCGTGATGGCAACTTCACCTTCAACAGTTGGGGCTTGAACGGTTCGCGCTGCGTCGATAATTGACGCTACTACGGAAGTACTAACTTTCACCTCCACCTGGGCCAGTGGTTGATGTGCAACCCTATTCCATCTTCAATATCTGGTACCCCTCCGACGTTACGGTAATGCACCAAAACACTTCGCGTGACACCTACGGTACGTATCCCGTCCTCTGTTCTTTCGTTGGTAACTTTGATCTGATTGTTCCACCAGGAATATATCTTGGCAACAACAGCACATGGACACTGGAGGGATCTGTGAATGTGACGTACGTCTCGCCTGGAGGTGGTATCTACCTCGGTCCCAATACACTCTGGTGGCATCGAGGAATCGCCTATGTTGAAGTGAGCACAGGATATGGTACATATCTATCAGGATATGATAAGAGTACGCAGAAGAGGAGACGTGAATCAACCATCTTCCTTTTCTGATGCAGGCATCACCCTGGACGCTGGGTCAGTCTGGAACATCGAAGGGCCAGCGGTGATCAATCCTAGAGGAGGATCTGGTACCAGACTCGCAGGTTCGGAGTGATGCAAGGAAACTGATGACGAGGAGCAGCATTGCAGTGTTTGGGGGGAATCATGTGGAGCTGGTACGGATATACGATCAACGTTACAAGTGGCAATACCTGTACGTCTACCTTCGTCCGCTAGCAGCAGGGATGCTTACGATCCATCGACCCACCTCGCAACTAGCGTGTACTCCTGTGCCCATATCTCCCAGCCCCACGCGTTCAGCAACACCAACTGCTTCTGTAACTCCTTCTTCGAGTTCGACACCCAGCAGGACTCCCTCTAGAACACCGAGCCCAAGTGCAACTCCGTCCATCAGTTCTTCACCCACCAGCTCTCCTTCGGTTACATCGAGCTTAACTCCTTCCCCATCGCCATCCATCTCTTCCTCGTCCAGCCCAAGTGTGACTACGTCCATCACTCCTTCGCCAACCAGCTCTGCTTCTGTATCTCCTACATCAAGCGCTTCTTCAAGTGTCAGCATTATTCCTTCCATCAGTTCAGCTCCAAGCAGCAGTGCTTCTGCTGTTCCTTCACCAATTGGCACCATCAGTGCAGACTTCAACATCACCGTTCCTTCTCTGGCCATTCATCCATCAGGTGAGGTGGGAGAGCTTCTGTCTCTTGTGCTCATTACACTCACAACATGTGGTGGATATACAGATGGGGATGTTACCAGCAGAAAAACGCAAGTAGTGAACCTCAACATGTTGGCCATTGAGGAGGTTGATTCTGTAAATGATGATGAGCTCCTGCAAGTCATTGATCTCCAGTCCGGTAAAGCAACCAGCTGTTAGCTTACCCTTACAGCTCTGCATCCTCATCATGAAGGGGTGAATGGACAGTGGGCTGGAAAGTTGAGCAAAATGAGGCTGCAGCCAGTGGAACAAACGGAAACGGGACGCAGTATACATTCACCAGCAATCTCACTGCAGCAACTTCAGGCGCAAACACGGCTCTACTCAAGTACACATTCAACCTTTTCGACAGTGACCTACTCATCACCACAGGTGAAGTAGCCCCTTTTGAGATAGCACGGACCACACTTAACCTCTTTGGTATAGGGAGCAACTATTCATTCGTGGTAACGCCAGCCTACGTCAAGTTCACTCTTGGTGTCTCCGACTGGAAGTGGAAACAGCCGTACGTGATCATCAATCACCTTTGTTCTTGTTCTCTCTTTGCACATGCTCATAAGGGAGGAGGAGCAGGAGGAGTAGGCTTCGACTGACACTCAAGATGCATCCACCGTTCTCAACGTTTGCCCAATGGCAAGACACTCCTCAGGCTGGAATGACCACTCTCGTGTTGGACCAACAACAAAGCGATTCGACCAAGCACGCGAGCACCGTCATGAGAATGATCAACTTTGGAGAGTCGATTGTTGATGGTTGGACAACAGTGCGCATCGCACTGAGCAAGGTGACAGTGAACTCGATCAGTTCGAGCGTGTCGCTGACCTTCGATCACTTTGACAACAATCTCATCTTCGATCCCGGTACCGAACTGAACAGCCAAGGCTTTCCAGTGCAAATGGTTACTCAGTTAATGTTGCAACTTGGCGAGCACAGACTTTGGCCTGTTGATGGGCGATGAAGGAGGAGAGGGAGACACGAGCAGTGACAACACGGCCGTCATCGTTGGCGTGGCAGTTGCCGTGCCAGTGGCCATTGCAGTGCTTGCTCTGGTAGTGGGTGCTGCCACAGTGCTCCAGGTCTATCGACGAGGACGCAGGCACAACCGACGCAATGCTGTCTTGTTCTCCCATCTTAATGATAGCTTGTAAGGGATGGTGAAAGTGTGTGTATATTGGTCCAATTTAGTCAGTGACTCGTTTTCGTGGTGCTCGCAGGTCGAACCTCTTTGGTGTCAAAACATAGCCAATCCGCTTGCTGATAAGGATTTTAGCCCAATTACAGCGACAACCAACTGAACTTATCAAGCTTGTACCTGTTCGAAGGCATCTTAGGAATGTTGCGGACTGACAAGGTAAAATCAGCCAATAGGTGCGCGGTATCTGAATATTTGCCCAATCACGGCTTTCATGGCGACGGAGTCAGTCTGGTGAGGCCCCGAATTCAGTGCTGTGAATACAAGCATGCACAGATCTCGGGCTTCTACTCTCCCTGACACTGGACACGGTATCTGGTGTGTTTCCTTCTTTTCCGACCTAATGGTCATATTTGAAGGAGTACTCCTCCATACTTCCTAGCCCCACACCCACGCACAGCAGGGGGGAATGAAGCTTTCACAAACTCTTGCTGTTCTTCTTGTGGTTGTTCTTGTGGGGCACTTCCACACCGCACTCTACACAGCCGCTTATACTGGTTTTGGTCCCCTTGTCCCCTCCCGAATCGGGGATGTCTCTCTCAGATTTGATTTTCAGTGTGTCCTTCGGGGTGCACCTTTATCAGCTTGGATAATTCATGGTTCAGCGGATGGAGCGGCACCTTTATGGTCCTGGATACTGGAAGCCCCTACCAAGTGAGCGCACCTCTTGTGAGAACCGCGCCGAGTGGCTGGATCACACTCAAGTACACCCCGCGCCACTCCTCTTCTCGCCCTGATCTCTTCTCACACTGTACTCTCCTTGTTGTTGTGTTCTTTTTTTTTTATGTGGTGAGCACACATAGCTTTCAGGCCAATGTGCTGCTAAATTGTACAGGAGGTTGCTTTGATATCTCTGGTAGCAGTACCGGCCTGAGCTTACAAGGAACAGCCGTCATCTCCTCAGGTGCGTGCCTATGACAAGCAGCAGTGTTTTCATCTCATCTCTACATGTTCGCACGCGCCTAGGCTCAGGAACCGCCCTAAAAGTGCACGATAGGGCGGAGGTTGACCTAGGGGTCGGTGGTAGTAGTGGCAACTTCACCTTTACCAGTTCGGAGCAGAATGGTTAGTCTCCGCGCTGCGCTGTGTGCGTGCTGTACTACAAGTGTCAGGGCCGCTAACTCGTGTCTTTTCATCATCATGCTAAAGTGATTGATGTGCAATCTGGCTCCATTCTTCATGTCTTTAGCGGAACTTACCTAACTGTGTCGCACCAACAAACGCATCAACAGTTGGTACATCCATTATGCAAACTCTATGCATGCTAGCTATCCACTTAACTGGAAGGTGGTGGAGTCTACAGGAATCCATATAGACAATAGCACAGGAGGAAGCCCTTACTGTCAAGTACAACCAGCCTGGCGGTGGTATCTATCTTGGTCCCGATGCGGTCTGGGAGCAGAAATCAGCGGTCTACATTGAAGTGTCTGGCTCTCCTACTGTTACTGTTTATGGTGCGTCTATTAGATAGTTGCCATGTGGACCAACGATCCAACCGGCTTCTTCTTTGGTTCAGGTGTTGGTCTGGATCATGGAGCTGTCTGGAACATCGAGGCACCAGCAATGATTGTTTATTCGGGTAGTGGCTCATCCGGTATGTGAGAGTAGGGCCCCTTCCTTTTGACCGCAGTAGTCTTATGGTCATTGATGTGCATGTGGTGTGTGATGGACACAGCATTGCAGTGTTTGGGAGGTGTCATGTATACCTGGTCCACTTTTACACTCAACGTAACCAATGGCCAGCCATGTACGTTCGCTTTTGCCGTTGGTATGGGATGCAAACTCTGATGGATGCTGCACCTGTCTCCAGCGTGTACTCCTGTGCCACTGCCACCCACACCCACCAGTTCAGCCACGCCAACTGCTTCTATGACTCCTTCTTCAAGTTCAACTCCTAGCAGGACTCCTTCGTGGACACCAACTCCATCCATCACGCCCACCAGGAGCCCTTCTGCAACACCAACTCCCACCATCTCTTCCTCGCCCAGCAGTTCGCCTTCTGTCACGCCAACCATCACACCATCTCCCACCATTTCTTCCTCGCCCAGCAGTTCGCCTTCAGTCACGCCAACAATTACCCCTTCTCCATCCGTCACTCCTTCGTCCACCAGTTCTCCCACTATGAGTCCCACTCCATCAACCAGCCCAGCGCCAAGCAGCAGTCCTTCTGCGGTTCCTTCACCAGTCGATAACATCAGTGCGGACTTCAACGTCACCGTTCCATCCTTGGAGATTAGTCAGTCACGTATGTACCCGCCTGAACAGCTGAGAGAGTTAGATGGTTACTCATTTGTGAGCGTAACAGAAAGCGTTCCAGGCACTTCGAAACAAGTGGTGAATCTCAACATGTTGGCCATTGAGGAGGTTGATTCTATAAATGATGATGAGCTCCTGCAGACGATTGATCTCCAGTCAGGTATCAACCTGATACTCAGTTTCCTCCTCCTTATATTGATGGGGTGGTTGTGAATGGAACATCACAGTGGGCTGGAGCATTGATGAGAAGGAGTCGACCCAAAATGGGTCGAACGCCAACGTGACGCAGTATACCTTCACCAGCAATTTGACTTCGGCGACTGCTGGCGCAAACTCAGCTCTTCTCAAGTACACATTCAACCTTTTCGACACTGAGCAGATCATTACCACAGGTGAAGTACCTGTTGCTCTTCAGTGTACTGATCTTGTATGAACTAAATTCTGTTGACAGAGAGCAACTATTCATTCGTGGTGACGCCGGCCTATGTCAAGTTCACTCTTGGTGTCTCCGACTGGAAGTGGAAACAGCCGTACGTTGGTGACCAATAACCACCGTCATTTTCAGAGACTAATCAGGGAGGAAGAGCAGGAGGAGTAGGCTTCGACTGACACTCAAGATGCATCCACCGTTCTCAACGTTTGCCCAATGGCAAGACACTCCTCAGGCTGGAATGACCACTCTCGTGTTGGACCAACAACAAAGCGATTCGACCAAGCACGCGAGCACCGTCATGAGAATGATCAACTTTGGAGAGTCGATTGTTGATGGTTGGACAACAGTGCGCATCGCACTGAGCAAGGTGACAGTGAACTCGACCAGTTCGAGTGTGTCGCTGACCTTCGATCACTTTGACGATAACCTTGTCTTCGATCCCGGTACGACACCAAGAGTTGTGCTCTTAATGTGATACTGACCAGCTTGCCTAACACAACGCAGACTTTGGCTTGTTGGTGGGTGGTGGGGGAGGAAAGGGAGGCACGAGCAGTGACAACATGGCTGTCATCATTGGCGTGGCAGTTGCCGTGCCAGTGGCCATTGCCTTGATCGGTCTCATGGTGGGTGCCACCCTGGTGTTGGCGTTGTACCGTCGGTGGCAGAGGCACAAGGATCCAGGCAGCGTCATCTCGTTCAGTGTTGATGAAGAGTCGGATGAGCAACTTCTGTGATTCGTCATTGTTTCGTTATCCTGTATTGCTACCACATGCTCTATCGACAGCCACAGTTTGGGGCACCTGTGACAGCTGTGACGATGAAAATAAATCAGTTGAATATCTTCTCGTTTCAATTGTGCGTACTGACGAAAAGCGTTTCCAAAGAAATTTAAGAAATGTGTTGGAAACGCAAGTAACGTGTTCATATCAAATAATTCTTAAAACGCCATCATCATTCTCGTCCGTTTTGATGCGTCGACTGTGGTGACGGCGTGGTGGTTCTTATTTCCTACGTCTCGCGTTCACTCAGCTTCTGAAGGATCATCCGTTTTTGTTCGTATAGTGGTGAAGGCAGCAGGTTCCTCGTCTAGAAGGTGACAATCAGCGTAGTCACACTTCGGGATCACCCCTACATCCGGCAAAAGAGAGTGCATGTCCCTTTTTGGAAGTTGGAGGAATTGACTTTGCTGTGCGCTGGCAACGAAGAGATAGGCGCAAGATCAGAAGCTGATGCCTTGAGCCACTAGAGTGCTGACTTGAAAGTGACGAGGTTGGGCGCAACGATCGTGCCCAAGAGGAGCCGGACTCAGACGGGTGCACTCGAGGAGCACCTTGACGAAAGTAGGAAGCGAACGGAGGAAGTTCTGGCGTACGTCTGGAGTTCCACGTCCACAAGCTCTACGGCCTTCCAGCCTCCTCGGGATAGAGCTCTATCAGAATGTCCTTCTCGCCTTCAACGTCCTCGTATGCGATGGCATCGGCAGGCCGGGTAAGCTCATAGCAAGAGCGAATGTGCCATCCCTCACTGCTCATGACATGAACGGTACGGTAGCGGAGCCAACGACCACTTGGGCCAGGCGGAATCCGCAAAGAGGGAGTTCTGCTTGCGGTCGTAGTTGCAGTCTCCGAAGCGAGTACATCCAAAGGGTATCCCTTTTCCTCAAAAGCATTCTGCAGCGTTTTGAAGCCGGAGCCGCCAACGCACGACCCCGTGGAAGGGCGAGAAATGGATGCACCGCGCCATCAGAAACCACATACCCATCGTTCAGCTACAACGGGCCCGCCGGGAAGGCTGTCCCCTGCGTGGGGCGGCCATGCAGAGTACTGCATCCCCGACGCACGGACTTGGATCAGTGCCGTCGAGGGCGACACGATGCACTTCCTCGCGTGATGCGAAACGCACGCGGGCGAGGCCTCACGAGACGACATGGCCCCGCCCGCCGCACGTTGCGGATCCACCAAGGTACTGGGGTGGCTCGAAAAGGCGGGCGGAGGTTACAGTAGAAGCAGCGAGAACAACAGGACACGCCGCCGTAGTGCACTGACCAGTGCGTGATCCTCGAACGGCTCAATTCGTCCCTTGATGAAATTGAAGAGCCCATAGTAAGCACGGCGGCAGGCAGAGGTCACTTGGAAGTCATCAAATGGACACCTGGAGATTCTGAAGTGATGGCACAGTTGCGGGGTGCATCTGGAACCAAATATCCTGTTCTGGACCGCTGCGCGAGGCCACATGAACATCGTGGAGTGGTTCCTGGCTGAAGGGCTCGTACCACTGGACGAGCTGCGATATGGTGCCATAGAGCTATTGGGATGTACGCGGCTTTGAAAACGGCGCTACGGAGCGGTACCCCTTTTAGATGGGCTATTTTGTGATTTTTGCCCGATGAAAAAAGTGATAACAGATAGAAGTTACGGCCGTACTGAGTCAAACCGACACATCCACCAGCGGGAACTGTTTGCTTGAGTTTCGTGTTGCCTGACACTTATCGCAAGGTATTTTCCTTTCTGATGAGCTACACACGGCCCAGACCTTCTTCTCTTCTTCTGGTCGTACATTAGATATGAAGCAGACTAAGCAATTTGTTTGAATCTGGAGAGGGCGAACCCGCCAAAGGCGACTCTGATGACGACAAGGGCACGCGGCAGACGACCAGCGCGTTTATTTGACTGATCCGGGACCATGTACCGCTAGCGAGAGCACCAAAATAGACCAAATGTACAATTACGCGAGGCCAAATCACCGTGCATAGGAATTTTCTTTTCATTCTTCGACCGCCTCGCAGTGTCTGACGTTCTCTTCTTACCTCTTCGCTGCCAGCGCCTTGGCCTGTTTGTCCCACGTTTGCCTTAAGCATGGAGGTAACAGACACTACCGCCGCTCCCTCCGGTCATCGGCCCTCCTTTCCTTCCAAGGCGGCTTCACAGGCTAACCACTACGCGGAAGGCACGGCGCCTGGCCCTGCTGAAGTCTGGGACCATCGTGTACTCTTGACGAGTTTCCACCAGTTGCTCGTACGGGAGAAACGGGCCACAGTGGGCTTCGTTGAGGTGCCGTGCCTCGTGCACGCTAAGACCCAACAATTCGTCAGCCACATTTCTCTACGTCCCCCTATCGACGGTGTCGCAGACTGGAAGTCGAGAACCTGCTACTCTAGCAAGAAGAAAGCGCAAGCCGACATAGCACTGCAGGTCTACGAGGCACTGAAGTGCAGCCCACCAGGCGGGCGGCCGTCTGCAGCTACTGCTTCTCTAGCGAGCGCTTCTTCCGCTCCGCCTCATGTGGTTTCGCCGATCGACTTGAGAGATCCGCGTTACTCGCCACTTACTCCAGCGTCTACCATGACTACCAAATCGACCCACCACTCGTTCATCAGCGCCATGGAGGAGTTGCAGCGAAAGGAAGTACTCACCTTCCAGATTCACCGAGAGGAAAGCGACGACCAAGTGCTGCTCAAGGCCTCCGCCACGCTGCGTCCAGATGAGTATGACGCCGCCAGCGCTGCAGCCTCCCAGCCGCTGACTCTACACGCCAAGTTCGTCATGGACAAGAATCCAAATTGGTGCGTCAACAAGTGCTTGAAGATTCTGCTGCGCCAGGCATCTATCCTGAACGCCGAAGCGGCCAAGATGTATCAAAAGCTAGACACGAAGCTACGTTTCTACCGCAACGAACTGATCGAGATCGAAGAAGGACAGCAGGTCGAGTTCAAAGGCGGCAAGAAGATAAACGTGCCGATGGACTCCAGCACAGCCAAGAATGTAGCTACGGATTCAAGCGTAGGCCACACGGTGTGTGCCTTCTTGAATTCCTTCCTCGGATCTGGTGACGGAGCTGGCGGCTCAGTGTTTCTGGGCATCCACGACGGCGGCTTTGTGCACGGTGTGGCCAATACAGCTTCGCAGGCCTGGAGCCTTAATGCCGAGTTCAAGGATCATCAGCTGAGCGAGTGGACAATCAAGCAGTTCCGCGTGCAGGTCGGCGACATCGTGCGGGAGGGGCAAGCCATCTGTGAGGTCGTCAACAAGCGCGGTCTCAGCCTCGACATGCGCTCCCTCTACCAAGGCAAGATCACGGCATTGGCGAATAATGGCAGGGTGCCGTTTACCATCAAGAAGCCACCGGAGTACCTCTGCCTAATTGACCTCAACTGCAAAGTTGACAAGCAGCAGGCTCCAAGCGATGTGCTGGCGCCTTCATCAGGTGGGGCTGATGCCACTGCTGTAGATGCTGCTTCCACTGGTGGTGATCCACAGGCCCTCAAACATGACATCATCGTGCAGGGCATCGAGCTAACTCGTGCTGATCGCGACTCACTGCCTAAGTCCATTCAGCAACATCTCCTGTCCAGTATTGAGCCATCACCGCGCCACCTCTTCAACGTCTTCTTACATCCAGTAGATGAGAAGCCGGAGCCCCTGCCAAAGCCCTACGAGCGTGGCAGCCACCTGCAGCGGGAAGATGTGGAGTACATGAACGACCTCGAGGCGCAGATCAAAAAATTGAAAGACAAGCTGCGCACACTGGAGAATCCGTTCCCCGATCTGTATGTGATAGAGATCCGTGTGATGGCAGCAGAGCGGCTGCACTTCTACCGTGGACGGCCTTACGAGCGCACACACAAGCATGGTGCAGAGACAACAGCTATCAGCATTGAAGACATGAAGCGATACATCGTGCTCGAGAGCAGGCATAAGGGCTAGGGTGTTGTAGCTGGGTCAAACTCCAGCTATTATGGGCCAAATAAAAAACCTTTTTTTGATTTTGCTATCCACTGTGCGCAGGGCTGACATAGGTGTGCGACAGTGCTGTAGGCTGCCACGCTGAAGAGCCGGTAGATGGCATCTCGCAAATCATCCTCGCGGATGCTCTCGGCGGTCGACGCCAAGAGGTCTCCCTGTCGAGCACCATGAAGTAGCGGTACGTGAAGGCCTGTCTCGTCAGGCTTTGATTGATTAGTCCTTGACGGCTCCGCATGCGTCGGTGAACGCGCGAAAAACGTGTCAACCTCCGCTGTGGATGCACGTAGGGGGTATGCCGCTGGCGTCCCACGCCGACTCACCACCCATGGCCATTGCCCCGTCCACCACCAATCCACAGGCCCAGTGGGTGTGGATCGTGTGACACAACAGATCCCTCACCAGTTCGATCACATCGGATTGGGAACGGACCCGGTGAGAGGCAAGTGCGAGCGGAAGGTCGCAGGGGATAAAGTGTTAAGCACACATTGTAACTGGGAATCATCCAAATGAGGATCGCCTTTGTGCAGCTGGAGGACACAATGCACAGAAGACTTGCTGTGTCTGTGAAGAGGATTGGGCTGAGCTGCCACGGGGAGAGGGGGGTGATGATGGTAAACATGGTTGGTTAAAAAAAAAAGGTGAGCGATGAGGCACTAGTGCTCACTTTGGGTAAGTAATTCTCCAAAAAGCGACGCTTCCTAACACAAAGGCATAGAGTGTTTTTGACTGATGAGCTCAACCTCTAGTCAAAAACAGAACACTGTCCTTGTTGGCCACGTGATCATTGCTGATTGTGTTCATCGTCCTCGAGCACGACGTCGCCCCACTGATTCTCCTTACCGTGACCCTCGTCGACGCTGTCCCAGGCGTTGTCTGCCGGAACACTTTCAGTAGCTTGTTGTTGCTGATCCTGCCGCTTCCTCCTGGACACGATCGCACGGACCCGCTTGACTCCACTCGTTTCGGTCGTGAGTGGTGGGGGTGCGGTCTGCTGCACTTCCGCGTCGTAAGCACCCTCATCTTCATCGCCACGCATACCATAGACCTCTTCGTCAGCAGTTTCGTCTCCTTCGTCCTTGATCACACTGGTGTCGTGTCCGATAGCTTGTTCGAGCGCCTCCAGCTTGTTCTTCGTCTTTTGTTGCATGCGAAGGAAGACAGGCGACTGACTGAGGACGGCAGATATGGGGAAGAGTGCGGCCAGCGAGGGAAGAATGACGAAAGGGGTGAACTTGAGGACGAGGAACTGCATAAACAGGAAGTAGAGACACGAAGCCATGCTGTAGGCCTGTAGCTCAAGGTTTGAAGGAAGAACCTCCTCCAATTCGCGTCGCGCGCCCCTGGGGATGTTCCATTTCCACTCGTTCATCTTGTCAACATACTTGCCGAACCTGTAGTAGCACCAAGTGAACGAGGAAGTGAGCGCAACTACTACATCTCCATCCGCCGGCGGGGAGCGGGGGTTTAGACACACTCAAAGTGATATTTCGTACCATACACGAGTAATAATGGCGTAAAAGGAGATGTAGGTGGTGGTGAGAGCCATAGTGCCTACTGCTGCCGCTGTCGCACCACGGGAGATTACGCCCTTACGAGCACCCTCGATCACATCAGGAGAGGCCGTATGCCCTTTCTTCGTTTCCAGGTACAGGAATCTGTCAAAGAGCTTCCTCACTCGGAATCGCCCCCACCAGATAGCTACCGACGCTGCAAATAGCGAAGATAGCACTGGAAGCGTCATCAGGGTTGTTGTGTCACTCATTGACACCGCAGTTGCTGTATACAGTGAAGATAAGCATACAAACCGAGCCCATGGGCAGAGAGGATTAAATTGGCGCAAGCGTACGTAATTGGGACAGCACAAAGTCCTCCCTATCACCTGCTAGAGTCGATAGCTGTAGCTTCTGCTCTTTGGTCAGGGTGGGGCTAGAACAAGTAAATAATATAACATTAGCATTGCTTGCTCGCTCAATCAAAGCATAATCATTGCTGGAAGTGGGGTGTTAAGCTCGCACGTACTTGCTCGTGATCTGTTCAGCAGCACCGACAGAGAACAGGTCCTTTGCTAAACCAAACAAGTTGAAGGCAACCAAACCAACCCAGAACCGCGGTACGCTCAAGTTGCCAAACTAGTGATCCAGTAATGTTGTTGTTAATAATAACGAAGAGCTGGTGGTCTCAAGGGTTAGGATGTGGTGGTGGTGGTGGTGGTGGTGGTGGTGGTGGTAGTAGTAGTAAACACGAACCTTCATGTTCAAGAAGGTATCCTGGAAGGCATAGTATGACTCTGTGAGCGATTCCACAGTGTGTGCGACGGGCTCTTCCGCCGGCGGTGGTGCGGACGGGCCCTCCTTATTAGGGGTCTCCGTCGAAAGGTTACGCCGTGACAGTGGGTTCAACCGTGAAGGCTGTCCCTGGCAACCCCATGTTGTCCTTCCGGCCGCGCCCCTGCGCACCATCCCGCCAGTTTTTCCATCCACACACGTTTCAATTAGAAATGATGATAAAATAAAATATGGAAATTTAAAAACGAGTACAAAACAATAAATAAAATAAATAAATAAAGCGAGTGGTACCTAAGTGGACGACGTGGCAACAGCGCAATCGAAGATCCGCGGCGGAGGGGGCCCGAGAGGAGGGGAGACCCAGAACAGAAGAGATTACGGGCTAGCGTGCGGCCAGCGGTGCGCGCAAGAATCCCAGTGTGTACACTTCCTCGACCACCACACCTTACTGTTTCCCGAAGCGCCGCTGACGAAGTGGTGCGCCTCAACATCTTAAGATTTCTCTTCTGCCAGTATCGCCCCAAGCGAATTTTCATTTCACTTAGCGAAACGTTTCGAAACGGGGGTTTACCCAGACAAATTATTTCCAACTTCACAGTGTTGCTGGTACGAGTGATGTACTCACTCGTACCCATGTGTACTGACCGCCAAGCCTTTCAAGCACCAGCTCGGCGTGTTAAGTTCTCTGCTGTCGCTCAACTGGGAGCTTTACGATGACGCTCTGATAACCAAGAGTCCGCTTTACCTGCGCGAGGGCGACCTAATGCTGTGGGCGGGATCTTCGTGATGTACCCAAAGAGGTGGTGAGTGATCCAGGGTTAGTCCCTGGTATTGGCAGCAGTCTTGCCTCAGCCCAAACCCCTTCGGCGATGGCAGCGACATGAAGACCGAGTACGCGCACATCCCCCTGCCGAAATGGCCCAAAGACAACATAAGAGATGTGCCTCTAACACACGAACTCGTTCTGTACTTCTGCTGCTCTCAGTTGTTTCCATCTGCGGTGCATCTTCGATCAATTGAGCGCGCGCGTCCACGAAGAAGATTGAAAGCTCTGACGATCTTCAAGGGTTTGATAACCTCACTAAGAAGGACAAGAACAAGGTGCTGGCGCTAATTGAGGGCGAGAGTGCCGACGAAGCCTCGAATACGGATGACTAAGCGAGGAGGACTTCTTCAATTTGAATTGCGAAAAAACGAAACGATTAATACGCACATGGCAAGCAGCACACCAGCCGGGTCAGCAAAAGAGGAGGGGCCAAGTGGTGCGCTGCGGCCGTCCGTCGCGAATCCTACTGACCAGGACTCCCTGGCTATGAAAGCGAAAGCGCACCCTCCTTCGAAGAAGAGGGCGCCACCCGGGTGTCACCTCATGCGGTGCTACAATCGCAGCCACAGCTGGCGTTGGCAGGAGGAGGAGCACCCGACCAGCTGTTTGAGTGGTGGGATGGAGAGCCTTGCGAAGAACAGGTGGATGTGCGCCAGCTAGAGGCTGAACTCCTGCTCTCCGCTACTCCTCCCTATCCGGAGAAGGAAGTATTTGACGTCACTGATGATAGCACCATCCAGGCACCTCAAACAAAACCCAACGAGCAGCAAGCGGATGACGTGCAGGTGGCCCACTTTTTCTTTTTTTCCAATTTTTGCAATTTTTTGCTCTTTCTGTCTTTCTCTTGAACAACGGATCTCTCAATGTCGTGATCGCGTGTACAGCGAAACAATTGTGCGGACAAGTGGAACAGTCTCGTGCAGAAATTTTGGTTTCTGACAGTCGAGAAGGACGTGAACAGAGGCATGCAGCACTTGCACGTCGGTTCGCGCCACTCTACAAGCCGCGGCGTTTAGAGAAAGAGCGCACAGATGAGGCCGATGGAGAGGGACATCGGCACCGGAGTGTGCGCTGCATTAGGGTGCCTTGTCATAACTAATTTCGTGGCTCTTTACCGGTACGATAATCCTTTGGTGCTCCTTCTCTTTTCAGGCCTAATCAACACCTTGATTGCCAGGAAGAGTGGGGCTGGGAGAAGGAGCACTTGCATAACCTGAGTATTCTCCAGGGGTTAGTACGTCAGCGTCATGACTACCAGCGTACTTTACGACGAGTTCTTCTCTGTATTCAGGCATGTAGACATCGCTTTGTCCCACAAGTGCATGCTATCTCTCGTTGGCAACGCGTTCAATGTACATCAGGAGTCAGAGTTGTTAGCTCGTGGCTACAATATGTAAGTGTAGTCGTTTTTCTCTCGTTCACCCTGCTGCTTACATGTAAGGTGGTGGTGGTGGTGGTGGTGGCAGTGGTTCAAGTGTGGGTCCTGTTTCGCGAATGGAAGTTAATCAACCACAAAGACCTTTGGCCGCCATGCGCCAACTGTGCCACTCCATGAGCAAGATGCGGGAGTTGTGGCGGAAAATCTCCAATGCCCATGCGCCAGCCGAAGCGGAAAACCAACAGGGGCCTGAGCAACAGACCCTCACCTTGGTCGCACTTAAACAGGCGTACTATACATCGGTACAGGAGGTTAACATATTCCTGGACAATGATATTATTAGTCACCTACTTCTTAGTACGTTCCATTCGATCGAGATAAGACATCAACCGTGATGACTAAGTTTCTGAACGGAAGCGCACGTGGGTGAGCTTAACTTCCATTTAGGTGCAATCAGAGTGTTCTACGCAGAGCAAGTTGACACCTTCCAGGCTGCACTAAGTATGTTGTCTCTCACGTGTGCTATCGAATGCTGGTGTTCAACTTAATGTAACACATGTTTAAAAGGAGGTCAGCCCAAGATGGCAGGAACTGGTGGTCCAGGCAAGATCACGAACAAGAATGTGTGGTTTCCCTCGAGCCTGTCATCAGATCAGAAGCCATCGACGCCTGCCACAAAATTAGCTCTCAAATTGGTACTGACACAGCCCTGTGTGAAAGAGTTGGGTGGTAGCAGCGGACTGTTAATCGTTCATTCAATAATGGTGACAGGCTCGGGTCATTACGTTCACCAAGCAGAGTGGTGCGATCGCTCGGATCTTGCTTCAGAATGGTGCGCTACCTGATGGTCATCTTTCAGGCCACATTGTGACCGTATATCTATATCTTCAGCTGAATGGCAGAACGAGAGCACCTTAGGTGGATCGGTGGTGTCAGCAACCAGCCTTGAACATAGGCGTGATATGTGGGAGGAAGTTGCACGCCATTACCGTGCTTTAGGCACGGAACTTCAGCGCGCACAGGAGGAGTGGCTTGCTGGTATCGCCATGCTCCTGGCCGTGATAGATGCGCTCAATCAAGGTGACGATCCATCAGCGGCCGCGATGAAACCAGGTAAGTGCTGTACTCCTGCGTGAACAAAATGATGAACTCTTATTCAAGTGATGATCATGTTACATAACGCAGTATCAGGTGCGGATGAGTACTCAATCGATACTACTGCAACTGGAGAGCTCCACCGATATCGTCAAGTGGCCAGGCTGGACGGACACCGGACGGCATCGTCTCTTTCTTGGAACAGATTTATGAAGCAGACACCATGATCCCTCCGTCTCAGAGATCCGGACCCACCACTACTGGCGAAAGTGCTGTCTAAGTGCAAATAAATAATGACTGTGGAAGGAAGTGAATTTGGATCAAAAAATGGTCTCATTCAAAGGAAAGGTGGCACATGCTGTGTCATTAACGATATATTAGAGGGTACACAGACAGCTAAATCAAGCGTGAGTATTTGGAAGGGTATAAAAGAGCATTTCAATAGCAAGCATAGATTTTTAATGAAACAAAGAAGACAAAAACAGGGGTCTAAAAAAGTAACAGTACATGAGGGTTCCAAGAAGGGCAAAGCAATGGGAAAGAATGCAACCACAAAGTGTATTCTGGAATACCTAAATAATGCAAGTGAGAGTAGTACATAAGAAGGAAAGTGGCACTTTAGGGCGTCTGGCTGCACATCTCAGAGCAGTACTGGTGGCCTGAAATGTTAATAGGGGCACACTGAGAGTGGAAGTTGTTGCAGCACTCACCAGCAGTGCAGTAGATCACAAGCATGAGATCATCAAAGAGAGTCTTACAGACAAAGCAAAAGTTAGTGTCATGGGGTTGTAGAGGAGGAGGCTTCTCTGGCAGCAAGTCAGGACTGTCGGAAAGAGACTGCGTCTCCTCACCCTCAACTCCTCCTGAAAGAGCAGGGGGGGTGGCAGAAAGCAGAGCAGAAGAAGGCTGCTGGCTGAACTCATTAGCATGCTTGTCATAAAGTTCAGCAATCTTCAATTGGATGAAGCACCATTGAGTGGTGTCAGTCTCAAAGGCAAGGGAACTGCAGCCACACAGGAGAGCAGCAAGGCTTGTGATGTGAGTGCCTGCAAAGCCATTGATAATCATATCACCGGGAGAAGAGAAGAGCTTGATGAAGTGTGCCATGGTCTGGAGGGGCTTTTGCCCATAGTTGAGCACCTGATCACTGTCACATAGGAAAACTGGATTTGGCACAGAGAAGGCAAGGTGGTAGTCAGCCAGCTGCATGAAATGATGCTGGACTGAAGTTGTAGGGCCAACGTAAACCAAAAGGTAGGTCTTGAAGTTATTGACCATCCACTGAACACTCTTGCCCCAGTACTTGGGGTAGGTCATGGTGCCCAGGCTAATGGTTGAGTCAGAAAAGACCTGTTCAATAACAGGGTGATACAAGTGGATCTGTTTATAGACACAGAACAAGAACGAAGTGGGGCGACCTGTTGATGTTCCTAAGGTGACAAAGGGAGAATTGAAGTTGGGTGTCCCAGTGATTCAGATCAGTGATCCCCTTTGATTTAGCCAGGCCATATGGTACATTGAAAATCGCAAGAGCTGAATGAAAAGATGTTAGTTGACCTCATGCATGGCATGTATTTTGGAATACACTGTTAAACACAGAACGACTGTGTATTCCAGAATACACTTGTATCTGAATGGTGAATGGTGTATTCTGGAATACACCATTTACAGCTCTTGACAGTTAAAAGGAGTACACACATGAAGGAGTTTGTTGCTTGCAGTTCAGGTCGCCTCCCAACAGATGGTTCCATGACTCTACACTACTCTTGTTGGGTGCAATCCATTCTCAAATTCAAAGGATGACATGACATTGATGGACTTGACTGAGGGGGTGCTCTTGTGTGTTCTGCTCATGATGGAGGGAGAAAGAAAGAATGGGTTTTCTCACAGTGCCTGGATTTTTCTGGTTGCATAAGTAACAAGAGAAAATGAGTTTCTTTTCATTTCCTCATCGCACTGGGTAAAATCCAAGGATTTAATTCTCGGCTCTTGCCCTGTCCCTCCCTCTGAGGGATTTCTTGTGCAAGCCCTGACCCAAACTGGGACCAAGAGCGAACATAACAAGTGAAGTAATGCAGCCTGATATCTTCAACCACCTTGATTGCTTAAGCAAGTGCTGGCAGTTCTTGAGTGCATGTGTAGCTGTACTTGAATGACTAAATGAGGAATCACTTGCTGATATGGCAGAAAAGTTTTGGCCTAGTGCATGAGGTATGTGATTGACCATGCACACAAAATTGCTAACTGATTGAGCTGAAAGGCTTATCCTCTTGACTTATTCTGGAATACACCAACTGGCTCACCTCTCCATTTCATATTGCAGGACTTTGTGGGGGTGCCCTTTTTGACACTTGGTTCCTCTTGTGTAGAAAGTTCTCTTTAAAGAAGGAGGTCAACCTCACACCAGAACTGGAGCAGTTGCCTCCTCTGCTCCACAAAGACTTGTGGAGAAAGCAGGGAAAGTTGTGGTAAAGTTACCATTTGTTTTAACTCTGCATTTTTCTACTTTCCATTAACCCCATCTTTTACAAAGGCTGTTTTGAGTGCTGCATTCACTGAAGAACTTTAGCAACAAAAATACCAGTGCCTTGTTCAACTTCACTCTGACACTGAAAAGCCCCTTTCTTGGACCAGGTTTGGGAGTACATGTTGTGCCTATGTCTCAACAGATACACAGTGTGGGAGTACAACTTCAAGTACCTACTGCTGGTCTTTCTGGCCCTAATCCCATCCAGCATCTACACCAAGGGCTGCCTTCTCTGGCTTGCTCTCCTTTAACGCTGGCACCACAACAAACTGTGGATGAGTTATTACTTCACAAACTCTGTCTTCTCTTTTAATGAGGAGTTTGATGAGCAGACCTTTGCAGTGCTTGGTCATACAATTCTGTCCAACACAGACAAGAGCAGCTTTTGCAAGCTCCAATCTGCTTACCACTCACAACCTCTACTCACTGCAACTCAGTCCTCTATGGATGCTTCAACTCCAAACCGCCATTCTGCCTCTTCTTCCAACCCCAAACTAGACCTGGACTTGATGGTTGATCATCTTCAAAACCTACTGGCCTCTCTTCAAGATGGGAGTTGAAGACCACTCAATATGACCCCTGTGAAGTCGGCAGCCTCCTTCAAGTCCTCTACTGTAGCCCCTCGCCCAAACACTCCACTGCAGGATCTGAGCATAACAACCCTTAGGCCTGCTTCTTTCTCTGACCACTTTGACAAAGTACTGGCCTCAGTTCAACGCCTGATGCAGCCAGAGGACATTTGAGGGTATTCCAGAATAACCATCTGTGTAGCACGCTTTTTCTCCTGTCCAACAAATCCCAACACCCTTTGATTTGCCACCCAACTATTATGCTGCTTTTTTAAGTGTCTGATTTTTGATGATTTTGGTGATTCTTATTTTAACTTCATGTCTAAAGCCCTACTAGATACACCCTGCACCATCTTTGCCAAAGTTTCTGCCAAGATTTATTTGCACTTAGATCATTCCTCATTTTATTCAAGTAGAGGTTAACATCCAAATCAAACTTGTTGTGCATGAACACCACTGGCATGCCATGCTGCCTGGCCCGTGTTGCAATATCTGTGTTGATTGTGTAGACAGTATTGGTGAAAACAACGATCAAGCAATTGAATGCAAAGAGACACTTGTTGCAATAGTAGTAATTGATGTCATGATCGTGCGTCCTGGCACTGGAGAGGTCCCAGAACATGATGTGCTTGAACTCGGGGTGTGGATAGGACCTGATGGAGTAGTCCACTCGGGATTGTCTACCTGACCCATCCTTGTGGCTCCAATGTCTTTGTTGTGCAGACCGTGAAGCATGTTCACCAGTGAGGACCTGCCTGTGGCCATGCTTCTGCAGATGGCAAAGTTGTAATTGTGGT
Organism: Acanthamoeba royreba; assembly: GCA_000826365.1. Classification (NCBI taxonomy): domain Eukaryota; phylum Discosea; order Longamoebia; family Acanthamoebidae; genus Acanthamoeba; species Acanthamoeba royreba. Next base: position 1,545 of record CDEZ01019355.1, on the reverse strand, counting down.
AGCAGTCGATGCCAAGTTTCGCTTGTCTATCATAGTGCTTTCAACATGAGAGGAAGGCTTCTCAGGAGGATTCAGCTCACGCCAAACGGGTGGAGATGGCAGTGTCGCTTCAGGCTCTTGGGCAGAGTTCTCGATATGTGGGGGTGGCCGCTTGGGAGCAGTTAGTCCCTCCTAAGCCTCCTTAATAAAGCGCTCTATGGGACGATGGGTCATGTGAAGAAAGTGTATGGATGGTCTTGCAGCCATTGCCAAGCTGGGCTCATGATTGTGGAAACAGGATCCATGCTTGTATGACTGGGTGTGTATGTGTGTGTTGTGCGTGCCCCTCCATGAATCCTCCTGCTAATAAATAGGTGAGTGTGCCCTGCTCTTTTTTGAGAGCCCTGTTGATTTGGTTCATGTTTGTTGGTTTTCTCATTGGTCACTAGCTGCCCAATTGGCCAATCAAATCCACCTTCTAGGAACACAGCGAGCTGCAAAGTGGCTTCTCCAGTAAGATCCCTGTTTGAAGAGTACGGCCCACGTTAACCCCTAAACCCTCAGATTGAAGGCTGTTGACAGTGAATCACAGATCAGAAGATACTGCTGAAATGGCGCACTAGTGAAGTAATGAAGAGCCACGTTCCCTTCCCCAAGGCCCACATCTAATACACGAGGGTGACATTTCTTCTCCCTTCAGCTGGCCACCAGAAAAAATGGGCCAGAAAGAATCAATCAAGAGAGGATTGGCGGGTGAACCCCCTTTGTTTTGGGTGGGATCCCATTGTTAGGCACAGCGAATGACTGAATTGCGTGTGTAGGGTGTCATGTCCACTTGGCCGGACTCAATGCACATGCTGCAGTACCGCACCTTCCCTTCGAAACCTACACCAGTGTCAGGGTTCAAGACCTGGCGCCAGCATATCATGTTGCATGTCTGCAGGTGGCAGTTCTCGCATATGCCCACTTGTAGACATTCTCTGCACTCGGCGATTGCACGGTCCTGGGGCACAGAGGCCGCGTACGACGACGAGATTAGCTACCACCAACAGGCCTAGATTGAAAAGAAGAGTACCATTGCGATGGTATCGGCGCAGAGGACGCAAGTGCCGACGTGCATCACGCCATCTCCACTGAGGAGAGCGTGAGGCCTGTCGTCACCTGGGCCAGCGCAGGGCAATAGGGGCACAGGATTGAAATCTCCTTCTACGACCACATCTAAGTGATGAAGGGGAAGATAAAGAGGCATTGAGAGGGAAGAAAAGTAAGAGGGCGTGAACAAGCAAGGTGTAAAGGAGGAAGCATAAGCGCAGTACTTTGAATGAGCTGGTCTACCCGAATCTCTATCGGCTCGGGCAGCTCGCCACCACCATCATTGTCGTCGACAGGCACAAACCGGGCCCTGAGCCACGCCTTGGAGGAGGCCCTTGGCAGTTCACTCGCCCAGCATGCGTCCGAAATGGTGGGCAAATACGCCTGTTATGGCGCTGATCAGGGCTCTGATCAGACTGATACCACCTGTCGTGCACAGATTGGCCAGGGTTAGGGTTAGGGTTAGGGTTAGGG
>CDEZ01019354.1:0-24901 GCA_000826365.1 Acanthamoeba royreba | reverse complement strand
TTACACCGATGGCGACTTCAACCTCTACAACGTCGTCCTCTTCAGGAAGATGGCCGATGACTTTAAGAATCAAGCCCGCGCGAAGAAGTGGACCGTCCGTGAGTACAAGTTCGATCCCAAGGCTGTTGAGACAGGCAAGGAAGACCTCAAGAAGAACGAAAACAAGCGCAAGAAGCAGAAGGTGAATACTGTTCTATTTCATGGTGTCCAAACAACCTACTAATTCGCTTGCTTACTGTGCACAATTCCAGGATCACCTGGTGAGGTGGTGCAGACTCAATTTTGCTGAGGCTTTCAGCAGCTGGGTGCACCTCAAGGTCATCCGTACATTCGTGGAAGCAGGTACTTCAGCTGCCTGTTGTGTGTCGGGATCGGGCTAACTCACGTTTTGCTGCCCGTTCCAGTTTTGAGGTATGGACTTCCCGCTGAGTTCACCTCGGCTGTGATAGTACCCGCTAGAGGTGGCGACGCCAAGCTGCGGAAGGTTCTTGATTCGCTTTACGCGAAGCTCGGGTCGTCGTATATCGATGGCGGTGAGGATATCGACTCAGCCTCCCTCCTGGCCGGCGTCGCCGACAAGTTCTACCCCTATGTGTGGTCTAAGCTGTCCGTGGCTACCACCACCACTCAGTAGGAGAATTGTCAATCTTGTGCTTTTTCCTTCCCTCTGTCTTCTGCTTGTGATTTTTTTCCACCTCCAACAGAGCGTTACTTCACTGACTTCACTGCAAACCAGCCAACGGGGATGCCGCAGGTCGATGCAATAAATAATATTGTGGTAAGTAAGAAGAGTACACGTCTAGCTCAGCTGATAGTGGAGGGCCCATACGACTGCAAAGAAGAGCGCGCAGCCTGAGAACAGCAGCATATCATACCTGTTGATTCACACAAAAACGATCAACGGAATTGCACGTACGTGTAAGGGGTTGAACGTACTTGGCTGATTTAGGCACGGAGACAGGCACGGCCTTAGGCATGTTTACGGGACGCACCGACATGCGACGGAGGTGGTAAAAGTGGTGCTTGAGGGCTTCGAAAAAGCTTTTGTGCTCAAAGTAGGGCAGACCAAACTCCTCACACGTACGCTGCAAGCACGTATGTTAGTGGTCGCGTCCACGATTGGCAGCAGTTCGTAAAAGAAAGGCCACCTTGACAATGGGAGCGATGTCAGGCAACCGCGTGTGAGAAATGGCCGGGAAGAGATGATGTTCGATCTGCAGCTCGAGGATTAGACACAACCTCTTGCCTAAAACTTTGTGAGGAAGGCTACCTGGTAGTTGAGACCACCGGAGAGCCAAGTGGCGATGGGATTGGAGGTGGAATAGTTCGAGGAGCCAAGCACTTGGCACTTGGCCCAGTCGTTCTCTTGGTTAAGCTCTTCCGGGAAGACCACGTCGTCAGCAAGATGGGTAATCACGAACTGGAGTGCAAATGCGTAGGAGGCGACGCAGAAGGTGATCGTCATGCATAACAGGCCATAAGCTGTTCCGTGGAGGTAGCAAGGCAGAAGAATCACCTGCAGTGAACAGAAACGAAGTTAGCGACCCGTGTGATATAGTGTTAGGACGCTCACGGACCCACAGGGGAAGCAGGGCCTTGGTAATGGCGAACAGAATAAGATAGGAGATGGATGGCGTATACATAGGTATGTCCCTGGGAGGACATAGCAGTAGAGGTGAGAAAGGAAATCGCGATTTCATACAGAAGATGGCTTACCGGTATTGCTTCTTGATGACGAACATGATGTCGGACAGATACCACTTGTACACGATAAACGGATAAAGCAGCCAAACATAGAAGTGCTGAAACCGGTGGTACGAGCGCCAGGGCTGAGATGGATGATAGCGCAGCATGGGAAATGCAGTGGTAGCGTCTGGATCCTGAGAAGTATTGGTGTACTGATGGTGGCCTATGTTGTGCTCATGCTTCCACACCAGCGAGCTGCTTCCCATCAGGTCCATTACCTGCATTTTTTTCACTTCCGTCAAAGGTGAACCGCAGTACCATACGTAAGGAGGAAAGACTACCAAAGAGGCAAGCTTGCAAATCGTAGGATTCTTCGAGAACCCACCATGCGTGCCATCGTGCATGATCGTGATACCGAATTGGGAGTAGAACCATCCCATCATCACACAGCCCAGAAGGTTGCCTTTGATGTATCCGACATACCTAACCACCATCCACGCCGTCAAGCTTTGAACATAACCATCATGCAAGCAGGTCGTACATGAAGAGCAAGAAAAAGAAGACAGTGTGGAAAGCCTGAAGCCAGAGAAGAGGCGATTCCTGCCTCGAAATGTTGTTGTCCCGGAAGTAGGCCTCCACACGGCTCTGGAGGACAGAGTAGAACTTGCTGTAGATTGTAGCAGGTGAGTTAATCATCATCCTTCACACCATCTCGGCGTCCCTCCCTTACCTATCCCAGTTGTACTTGAACAGATTGTCCGGTCGCTTGAGCTTCCCGATATAGTACTGCACCAACACGACACGAAGTGGGGTTAACTGTCAAGTCGCTGATGCACACTTGGTCCAGCGTGCCATCGTAAATGGACAGGGACCCTCACCTTTCCCAGGAGAGAACTCACTGCAGCCGGATGCGTCGTCTTGAACATCACCGTGGCGTCCCTGCCCATTCCTTCCCGGAACAACACAAACAAGCACCTGCGTGAGTCTTCTTTCTTTTTGGATACATATCTTTTTAAAGAAACAAATATATTATTGAATTGTAAACAGAAACTATGTTGAAATTTGGGACATTTTTTGCTGAAAATAGAAATAATTAATTCTATGAAGAACGAAAAACGACACTCGCCCCAAAAAGCGAAGAATAAACATTATAAATAAAAATAAATAAAAATAAAAATAAAATAGGATACCCTGGAGAATGAGGTCGCCGCCCGGGTGGCGACCGGAGAGGACGAAGGAGGAGACGTCGTAGACGCCCTCCCCCACCGCAATCCAGTAGCTCTCCGGTCCCTTGTGCCGTCCCACCTCATCGAGGGTATACTCCTTCCCCGCTACCTCCTCTTCTTTCTTTATCTTCATCATCTCCACTTCGAGGTCGTGGTTTCCTTGCTGCTGTTCCTGCTGCTCCGACTCCGAGTGGTCCATCTCGATGGGGGATGTGTCGTGCGGGAGGCGCCAGCCGGGCCGGTCGAGGCCCAGGACGTGGTCGGGGTCGACGTCGAGAGGGGTTGTCTTCTTCATCTCCTCCTTCTTCTGCTGCTGCTGCACTTCCAGGAGTAGAGGAGGCAGCGAGGCATCGTTGACGTCGCGGTCACTGCCCACCCACGTCGCCATTCTTTTTCCTCTTTCGCTCTTTTTGACGATTCCCGAGTTTGATTCGAATCAAATCCTCGAGTTCGTGAACGACACCAAGTAGTGCACTCTTGTTCGCGGCAAGAAGAAGAACAAGAACAAGAAGAACAAGAGGCACTACTGCAGACACAGAGAAAGGGAGAAATCTAAGGGGGCGACGGACTGACCGGCAACTGTGCGCAGCACCGAGAAGAGAGAGACAAGGAAGCCTAGGCTAGCAATTGCGCCACGGTTCCATTTCGTATTCCGTTCGGAGTTAAACGATCCTCTTTGTCCGGCGGACGACCAAGAAGTGAGTCCGGAGAGGACGAAGGAAGAGGAGACGCTCATAGTGGGAGGGTTTTATATATTTGTGTTGGTTCTCGAGATCATATGATAACTTAGTTCATCCTCTGCACCAGAGAGTTGATGTGAGTCTCACGGTTGCCGGCGTCGCCGCCCTCCACGAAGTGGGTGCCCTTCTTGGTGAAACCGCCCCTCGGGTTCGAGAGCTTGAACGGCCAGAGGAAAGCGTTGGCCTTCTTGAAGTTGGGACCCACGGTGTAGATCTCGTGGATGAGATCCTCAACGCAGATGATACCATGCTTGCCCAGCTGCGTCTCAATCATGCCGTTGTGGGTGATGGGGATGCGCTGCTTGTTGATCTTGGCAAAGCCGCGCTTGTAGATGAGCTCCCTCACGGTCTTCAGGTTGGGGTAACTGCATTGTGATCATGCCGTTGGTAAGAGTGCTGGTCTCTAGCCAATAGATGAAGTCTCCTTCAAGTCGTACCCGTAGGCAATGTAGGGCTCAACACGGTGAAGCATGTTGATGGTGGCCTTGTTCAGCTTAACAAAGGTGGCATTGTTGAGCTGGCGAAGGCGGAAGAGCTGGAGGATCTTCCTCGTGGTGGGATCAACTCCCATAATACTACACACCACCAAATACAGATGTGATGATTAGCCATTCATCCATGGTTTCGCTCAAAAGTCGAATAAATGGAGGGTGTAGGACGATCATCAAATAAATGGAATGGCATTGCGTGAAGAGAGGGAAAAAGTACCCACGGATGCGGACAACGAGGGCAAGCTTGGCCTCAGGCTCGACGAAGAAGTTGCCGGCGGTCTTGGCAGTGCGGCGGGCACGGACGAGGGCACGCTCCTGCGAACGGTACTCCTTCACGTACTTCTCGGCCTTCTTGAAGATGAGCTTGCGCTTCTCACGGCGGGCCTTGGCGGCGGCGACCTTCCTCTTGGCGAGGCGGGCAGCCTTCTTCTCCTTGTCGGCGCGCCTCTTGAGGATGGTCTCAGGCACGGGAGGCACCGCGGTTTTGCTGAATCACGAAAGAGAGACACGATCAATCAACGTGTTCCATTGATTCGCCCCCAACTTTTGCAATTGGGTCTGGAGATGAGAGGAAAATGCCGCAAATGTACGGCACTAACCACAAAGGGTGAGGAACGTACGTCTTCTGGGCGTCGGCCATGATAAATGTGTCGAAGATGAAGAAAGATGATCGAACCCTCGCCGGTAGAGAATAGGGCGGACGATGCGGAGGAGAGAGAAAGAGAGAAAGAAAACATTTCGGACCACAAGCCCACAAATATCCAAATTCCGACCAATATCAGCGCGATGAATTCCTTTATTTCTTTTTATTTTCTTCTTGAGCTTTCCTTTGCTGCAGTTCGCAGATTTTTTTGTCCCCAATCAAGACCCGGGACAAGAGACGGTCAACTTCAACATCAAGGTTTGCCTAAAAGATAGCGGCAGGCACCGTGTACAAGGATGAATACCAGATCTATGCTGGAATAGAAGAGGGAACACAACTCGTTTATACAGAGGATGGCGAGATGAGGGACTGTACGTCGGATGCTTGTTGCTGTCCCTGATCCTGGGGTCGCGTCACGGAGGCGGAAAGAGGAAGTGATGATGTAGATGACGAGAGCGAAGGGAGTGATGGTGGAGTGGAAGCGGAGGTGCTCAGGTTGGTCGTCGGCGATGGAGCAGAGGGTGCGTGTAGAGTGGAGGGATCGATTTCAGTGATGGAAGTAACGGTGGAGCTGTGATTCGGCGCACTGGAAGAAGCAGTCGTTGTGGAGGAGGGATAGTTATCAACGTTCTCTGAAGCCAGCGTGATCTGGCTGTGCTGGTGATACACCTCGGCAGTTCTCTGGTGAATCGAATGTGAATAGGCATCTTACCGCTTGGGATACAGAAAAGGGAGCAGTACCTGTACATGTGTTGGAACAAACTCGGTAGCATCACCTCCTGAAGGTGTTGGCATGAGTGTGGGAATCTCCACTACGTGCATGACCATAAATTGCGGGGACACATTCTAGAAGGTAGTGTAAGTAACTTCCAACCTGTTTTGCCATGATGTGCTGGCGTACCTCCTCATGCTTGAGCGCCTGTAGGGTCATAACGACAGGCTTCTCTCGACCATCAGGTAACAAAAAGAACGTATCCTTCGAAGGGTTACTGCCACTGCCTCCGTAAAGCACAGACTGTTTGAAGTTGATGAACTCTTCATAAAGTCGCTGTGGCGTTATATATGTCAGCAGAAGACAGGAATGATGTATCAATAAGAGACGTACGTGAGGGAAGAGCTGCAGGCACTTAAAGTTGTTTTTGAGGGTGTCGAGTGGCTGCTGAACAATCTCCATGAAACGATCGTTGCACTCAAGAAGAGTCGAGTCATGCACACGCCACGTTGCAATTCCTGGGACTTCGCTACCGAAAGAGTGGAACTGTATGGTTCCACTGGAGCTTCCAAGCGAGGGCGACGTCTGCGAGTCGCTTGCCCCGGGCTGGTTGGGGCTGCTCAGTTGGTCAGAAGGTTCAGGTTTCACGCTCACATCCGTACGTGAGCGCAGCTGCTGAACCTCCACCAAAATGTTCTGCAATGTATGCTCCAGCCGAGTGTTGTATCGCCTTAGATCTGACAGCTCTGTAACCAGTGACTGATAGTTGTTGGCCTGCGAAAGGCGCCCATAAGGTCTCCGGTAGCCTGGAAGCTGAGCAAAAAAGAATCGTACCTTGTTCATACCGGCTGTTATATCGCTGGCCTTTGTTTGAGGGCGAGACGAAACTGCAGAAGGTACATTGCCTGAGAGGTCGAGCTCAGATTTGAGCCGGAGTGGATGAGAAAGCACAGCTGGTGGCAAACCACTACCGGAGTCCGTCATGATCGAGGTCATCGGTGATAAGGCATTTGGTGCGCCCATAATTCCTGTGCCATCTCCGCGGGCTCGTGCAGCGGCATTCATGTTGACCAACCTTGCCACATCGTCAATCTCATTATGGTGCCCCTTCCGGGCCCTGATTCCGGCGTTAATACGTATACTAGCACGGGGTCTTCATTATGGAGCGCACCCTCCATGGCTATCCTGGCAGGATCTATCGTGACACGCCATCCCAGTTGACATCATGGAACCGTCGCCCAGCTCTGATGCAGTGAATTAGAAACATGCTCACATATTGTGGTTCTTCAAGCAAAAGAACGTGCCAAGGCCAGGAGTATCTGTAGGAGGCTTTCGTCGAGTTGCACGCTTCTTACGTGGAACATCAGCACAAGTTGCCTCTAGTCCGTTGTCAATACATCGCGAACATGGCCTCAAGTCATCGCAACCTTGAAGATAATAGTTCATATGTGTCAAATGTGAATGCGCTCGTCCATACACGAATGTTAATCTTACCGGAATGAGATTTGCGACAGTTTGTGCATGCTCGCTTCACCTGCTTCCTCTTTGGTCGGCGCTACAGAATAAAGAATAAAATGGGTCAGACAAGGCTCGGAGATAGGCTTGGCACTTGGCAGCAGAGCTACAGAACGCCGAATGACAACACGCCATAAACGTCTACCGCTCTCCGCAGTGAAGTGATTGCAGTGGTTCGCTTTGGGCGAAAGGGGGGCATATATTTACATTACCTGCTTAGGCAGCACGACGCCTGGTGGTGCGTTGGGGTCCTGAGGTACGAGCGCTTGGGATTGGAGGATCACCGTGGGCCCTCCGTCTTCTCCGCTGCCACTGCTTCTGTCAGACATGGTCCCTGCCGAGAGAAGGACACGGTGAGGGTGGAAGACTTACTTCCCAGAATCAAAAACCACAAAGAAGAAGACCATGGACCAAGCTTCATGAAGAAGAAGAAGAAGAAGAACAGCAGTAGACAGAAAACAGAAATAGAAAATTATAGGTGGATAGGCGCAGGCACGGCGAATCCAAAAACGAACAAGTGGTTTACGGAAAACGCGCGAAGAGGCACAGGGCCGGCGTGCTCTTTACCTTTTCTTGGGGTGCGAACGGCTGGAAAAGGAGCTCAAGGCGTGCCGGCGCGAGTAGCAGCACAAAGTTACACACAAAAAGCCCCCAAAACTGCCCAGGAAGGAACCCAAACACCACCAAGTTCTCTGCTCTGTGGAAGATGTGGAAGAAGGAGGAGGTAGAGGAGAGCAGGCAGAGGTGCCACTTGCAGGAAAAGATGAAAAGAAAAAAAGGGAGCTGTGCACGTGGGCAACGGTAGAGGTTGGTGAAGTCTGGGCCGGCGGTTGCTGACAAGGAAGGAAGCAAAGCGGTTTGAGATTTTGTTTGGGGGGGGGTAGTTGTCACGGGCTGTCAAGAAGGAAAGATGAGATGCAGAGAGCAAGCTGACCACCCCCTTTCCAGAGGCTAAAAGATGGAGGCAAAAGGAGGAAGAAAAACTGATTGATATGAACAGAAGATGAATGAGGAAGACAAATGGGGCAGTAAGTACCTCAATAATAATAAAAAAAATAATAAAAGACGAAAGTGCGCCTGGCCGAAGAACAGGACGAAAAGCGGCGCACATTCCTGCGCGAATCGCGTGCGTGCGTTCCGCGGACGCATCCCTTCCTTTTCCTCTAACATTTTTTGAATTGTGTGTAAAAAATAAAAGGAAATGGTGGCATTCTTCGTTCCAGGCTGCGCACGGGGAACAAGGAACTCACGATCAAAGCCGCTCGACAGAGACGCCCAACCGACCAAGCATGTCCATGATCACCGCCTGGGCCACGATAATGATACATAAGCCACAGCTGAATGATTTTCGGTGAACTAGGTAAGGAACGGAACCTGATCTTGCCGGCTGGTTGCCTTGGGGAGGATGGTCTGCAACAGCTGTACGTCCTTTTGATCGAACGCCACCTGCGCTGCCTCGCGAATTGCTCCGACCTTCACGAATGTGGTGAGTCAGCAACCAATGTGCACCGTTAGATTATCCAACCCATATAATTTTACCTGCATAAACATTTGTACTCGCTCGGAGAGATCAGTGAGCATGCCGATGTACTTGGCCGCCTCGTCCATGGCTCCCTGTTCGATACATACTTCGGCGAATGGCTACGGATGGCAAGTTAGATGAGTGGTGCACAAAGTTGGCCAAACAAAGAGCAGTACCCGGAAGCCGATGGGCGATTTTTTAGACTTCGCGAACTGCTCTAGAGTGGCCCAGTCACGAGCCGCTGAGAGAGCACGAATGGCCACCCACCAGAATCGTTTGTCTGGAACCTGAATATGCCCGCCGAGTTAATTATCCACTTGAGGTAGCAAATATGCGAATAAGAACCTTGAAGTCGGACTTGATCTTTTGAGCACGTTTGAGGTTATGAGAAGCAATCAGTCGGAAGAGAGTGTCCGAGAGTGATCCACCCACAAAATCGCGCTCACCTGTTTCGGACTCTAGCTCCCGTTGCAAAAGTAGCAGTCTAATCTGTGTTTCAGTTGCCTGAAGTAACGCATAAGCAATGCCAACCAAACGGAAAAATTTCAGACCAGTCAGGCACCTTGGAGGCAAAGAGATCTCCTGTATCCTTGTACAGGTTAAGGGCAATCTGTAAGCCTCGCACCCGCTTTTCCAATTCCTATGATTGGGGTTAGCATGCATCGCACATTTGCGGTAAATAGCGATAAAACGCACGGCATGCTGATAGGCTTCAATCACTGCTACATGTGCCGATTGGTTAGGCATGCCTGCCTGATAGTATATGTCCTTCAGCAGGTCTAGATCCTGTTTATAGGCAAGAGGTCCAATCCGGGAAGATCAGCGCGAGTTCTGAAGGCAAACAAAGGCAAGGACTGCACCTGCTGCTTGCAGTACGCAACCAAGAGGTCAACCGCACCCTTTCGAGCACGGATGATCTTGAAGAAATCAGCGGCGCTGCGTGATCGCCTGATATGCAGTAGTACCAAATACACTACCATGACAGAGTATTGTCAGGTGAGGCTATACTGATTTGCACCGAGTAGGGCCTATACCCAAATCTGTATCGCCAGAATCAAGAGCCTTGGAAAGCGCATTTTCGTCTTCGCCCATGTGCAACAGTAACGGGACTTGCGCCGATGCTCTTGGTTCATATTCAAGCAACTGACCGTTCGCAGTTAGCATGTGGATTTCAATAGCACTCTAATAGGGTAACAGTCACTTACGCGAGCTGCAAGTTCTGGACGTCGGCTCTTATAAGCTGCCGAGGCAATGTCAGCGTAGGATACACCAGCCACACCGGCTAGCTTGGAAACTATCTGTTCGAGTATTTCTCGCTCTGGCGCATCTGTGCGTACCTATTGAAACCAAATAGGAACATATATTCCATTTAGCTGGTTTGGTTGGCTTCAGAAGAAGATGGGAAGAAGCACCTTGCGGCATGCCCAGTGAATAAGGATGCTGTCCCGCTTTAGCTTAAGGAAGCCCGCAATAGAGTCGGCCAACGGGTGTAGGTGACGGTTAACCAAGCGCTCGATCAGGGCTTCGGGTCCTAACATATCATATCTTATTTGCGCAGAACGTGAGATCAAAGCAGAGCAGAGCAGATCAAAGAGGATAGGCGTACTGTATGAAAGTAAGAGGCATGCCAATGTCGGGGCGGCGGACGTTATTGATGACATGAAGAGCTTGGCACATTTTAACGAGGCGCTCTGCTCTAAATCCTTCGGCAAACCCCTTGCCGAATTCAGCAGCCTGATGGAAAGCGTGTGTGAGCAACAAACCCAATCCATGCAACACTACAGTTAAGTACCTCAAGGAGACGTCGTTGCAGAACTGGTGAAAACTCACTACCCGCAGCTTCTATGCAACCGTCGACAGCGTCCACCAGCTCCGCTTTTATTAGTCTGGCCAGGGCATCAGAATATGTCCGAATTATTACTTTACGAGTCACTAGTTACCTTATATTTTCATACGCCTGTGGAGATCCACGCTTAAAGTGGGACATTGCATCGTAAAGTAGAGCTGATGGAGCATCTGAGGAGATTTTGAATACGTCCTCGATCGCCGCTGTTGAGGTTTAAAAGCTTAGGTTAACCTGTGCAGAATCAAACTTGAACTAAGTGAGGAAAGGACCTGGGACTTTTTGTAGAAACTCGCATTTCGTGGTAGAGAAGATACGCAGGCCATCCGGGTCAGGAAGGAGGAATAGGCCAGAGTCGTAAGAATACTTGATCCAATGTCCATTTGGGCCTACCATTAGCAGACCCACGGGTGGCCAATGCAGCACCTTATAAAACTAAGTCAACACCGGGATTCTTTCATCAAAGTAGAGGAAGATGAAACGTACAACAGAGTCAGCGCCGCACCACTCCATTTGTGTGGGAGGTACTTTCGATCCAGTAGAGAATTCAGAAAGGCTCTTTGCGAAATCAGCTGATACAACCCATAGCGTGCCTGACTCGGTGAAGCAGGCAATAAGCTTGCCATTGCGAGACACGGTCATTCTTGTGAATGGACCGTTTTGCAGTAGCTGCGCAAAAGTCCCAGTTTAGGCTTGTACTACTAATAACACAAAGAAGAATTCAGGTCAAACCAGATCTCTGACGTGATCTTGAGTGATTAGCAGCACAGTCCCGCTAGGAGTGGCCAGCAGCAGCTCCACACCCTTGGAGGCCGATACATCTGGTCCTATCACGCACCAGGTCATAGGCGGGCCCTCCAGACCTGCGTTTCCATGTGAGCTTTAGGGTCAAGTTCGGGTCACCAGCCTGTTTTCATACGTGGATCAGGAAGTGGTCGAATCTTCGGATCGGAAAGGTTCACTACAGCAAACAGCTTCATTGCTTTGGACAACACTACGAAACCTGTACTCCAGAACAGCGCATCCTATGGCGTGCCGTTGTGCGTTAGTAGTGTCCTAACATAGAAGGAGGCAATAGGTATTGTATACCTGAACCTCACCGCATTCTGTACCAACACTCCAGGCCGAAACATTCTCACCTTGAACGTTGTAAATCATCACTGCTCCAGATCTGAACCATTCGCAACGTAAGACTATTATGACGAGTGGTGTGACATGAAGTAGTAAAACGTACTCGAAGATGCAGACAAGCTTCTCGTCTGGCGTCCATCCAACTCGAACGACTCTACCTTTCTGAGCATCCCACTACATAGCATGGCGAGCTCGTAAGTATCAGGAACACTGCCACAAGTCAAGCTGTGAGGAAGAATGCATACAGAAAAGGAAGTGATCAGCACGCCTGATGAAGTGTAAATCTGTGTCTGAGCCTTCAAGGGTTCCTGGTTGGAAAGTAGGACGATCTTCCTATCGTCTCTCATCACAGCTGTTCCACAACTACAATCAGAGCATGTTCCTTCAATCACGACGAAGAAGCGTTCTCATGAGACGAACCCAGGGCTCCACCGCACGGGGCGCCCACTACGATGTGCTTCGAGAGGTCCACACCCCAATCCAAGTCGTACAATTCTCGCTTCCTGCAACGGTGCGGTAAGAGAGCAGCCGTGTAAGTAAATACCACATATTTTTATTTAATTTAAAACATTAAATATAAAATATTAGAATTCTAAATGTACTCTCAAAATATAATCATTGGGATTTAAAAATTCTAAATCAAGAATATTGAGAAATAATGACAATAAATCAAGAATAAACTAATAATGTTTAAGAAAAATGCTGCAAGATGGAGGAGGGGTGGAGTGGGTGCCGGTAGTTTCGGTCGCCGAGGGGCTTCCATAGGGTGGCGGGGTGAGGTTCAGCAGCGAGTATGGCCTCTTCCTCGGCCGCGGCGTCGTCCGCTTGCGCCGACACCGCATTGAGGGCCTTCTTCGAGGCGAACATTTTTGATTATTTGAAATCGAAAACCGTTAATGTTTCACTTCGAGTAGAAGATGACGAGTAGTGGTCAGCAAGGCAAGAGTCCAATTTCTCCCTGGACTCTGCACCTCCCCCCACGAATCAGCCCTACACGTTTCCTATTTATGGATTATTTTCTTACTATTTTCCTTGGTATTTTCTTCCTCCAAAAACGGATCTGACCAGGGCAATCAAGTCTCTGCAGATCGGCATGAAGAGGCTAAGAGAAACTGGTTCCCTTTCCTTCTGGTCTGCCCCTCTTTCTGTCCAACAGGCAGTTCCTTAAGAAGAACCTTGATGAAGATCTGTGCTCCAAAGGCAAACAAGTTCAGTCGCACTGACTCCCTTCCTTCTCTCATGCAGGTGGTTATCCCAAAAGTTGGTTGAGGTACCCAAGTTGAAGACATCAGCTGATGTGTGCTTCTCAGCTCTTGTCCAGGTATAGATTGATCAACCACCCATATGCGGATGAGACACGTCCTATGTGTAAGAGTCATTGAGCTGATCATGATGGGTTACGGTGTTTGGCTGCCTTCAGCCCCAGCATCTCAGTCATGCCGCGCCCCCGCTACACAAGCCTCTGCAGTTACAACCACCACCATCCGCTCTATCTTTGCCGCCCGTACTGTGAGCTCCCGCCCAGATATCTCAGCCATCGGCTATTCTGCCATCCAGGCCCGAAGCAGCGACAAAGTAAGCGGAACCGTGGTTACAGCCTTGGCGACAGTGCGACGGCCGCAATCTGCCAAGTGACGTACATTCACGTCCCTGCACCATACCGTTTCGTCTTCTTCTCTTTCTCGACTGCATGAGCAGCAACAGGAAGAACCAACCCAACCAATCCTCCCGCTGCATCTTCCGTACCCTCGCCGTCATCGATGGTCTACTCTCCTACATCGTCCGCCTTTAACCACCGCGTGGGCACAGCAAGGCACTAATCCTTACCCATCCCTCCGCTGCCATCAAGCTGTGGGACCACAGTCCATCCCTCCTCCTTCCTCGTCCTCGTCCTCTTCTTCCTCCTGATCGTGCGATCTGGCCCGCCATCGTACTCTCTCTGGGTGCAGTCAACGTTGAATGAATCGAGATTGTGGTGTATCTACACTTGGGAAATCTTTCGCCTATACACCACATGCATACCTTCTCCCTGGTAACTCAAGCTGCTCGAACAATTAACGCTGTTTGGTAGTAGGATCCTAAACCAAACATATCCCAGATGAAAATATTCTCATCATTTCGCCTTATGGTAAGTCCCCACCCCTTCGCGCAGTTCTTCGACCACTGCGCGGTCTGACGACGACATGTGTCAAACTCGCTCTTTCATTACACCGATACCGAGATGCTGTTCCTGAGAAACGCGGCTATGTCGCCTTTACTCACGAGTCCGTGGGCGCGCGTTGCACACGCTTGAGCGTGGTTCACTGACAACCTGCATTGACTTCTTCTTCTTCTATCTTCCCACAGTTTCAGCACACGGCTGGTTCTCCTCTTCATCCTCTTCGCGCGTGAGGTTGGCTTCGTGTTCTGTTCTGAGCTGAGGGCTGAGGTGTGCGCACAATACCCCAAGTATGTGTTCAGAGATTTCCTCAACATTTCAACTTACGTGCGGTCCATTCTGGCGCCTTAGGCAGCACAGCTTCCTGGAAGCGTCACCTCTTTCGTTCGCGTGTGTCCATACACTGTCCCCCAGGTGGCGACTCCTTCCTGTTGATCCCACCCACCACCCTTCTCTATCTTGACAGCCGCGCGCTACTTGGTAACACACTCTGACACTCGCCGCAAAGAGATCTGGCGTTCAGATCAACACAACTAGGCCAAGCACACACCACTTCGTCTACACACACTGTTCAAGAGAAGAACCCACAACCCTTCAACTTATCGCGGTTACCACTGCGCATCCACCAACCCGCTTGCGCAAGAGCAGGAGACATAACATGTCGACTGTAGCGCGCGGTGACGTACGAGACGAGCACGAGCTGGAGATGGACTCCATCTTCGGGCGACCCACAGGCAGTGGCGTGTTTATAAAGGATCCCTACGCTGCACAGCAGTCGGTTCCAGTCGGTAGGCCCTCTCTATCCAGTTCGCTTGTTCTTAACTGAGTTGACGCCATAACCTTTAAGGATTGAAGACGAAGGTAACGCGAGTGTATGAACATGTGAAAGATACGCCCGGCACCTACGAACTCTTCGACCGCTCCTATCCCACCCTCCTCCACAGCCGTCTCGAGGGTAACTTGACTCCTTCCCTGTTATCTGCAGTAGATCTTGCTCAAAGGAACGCACAGATACGGACTGGTGGGCCATCATTGATAAAGTGAACGAGTACTGGGGTACGTTGCTGGAGCGTCAACAAGACATGACGCACAAAAGAGGACCAGTCTTACTGTGTTTCGGGAACATGGGGCTGATAGGTCCGATAGTGGAGGAGAGCAAGAAATTGAATAGGAGGGACAGCCTCCTCTCCTACACCATCCTGTCTGTGCCCGTATACATGGCACGCCAGAAACGCTTGGATCAGGCACAAGCTGATGCCCGTCGCCACATCTCCTTCTTTCTTGAAAAGGTGCCCTTTGCTCCTCAAGCATACATGGTATCAATTCCTCACAAATATGGTGTCGATCGAAGGTAAACGAGAATGTACGAGACCGCGGGATTAGCTTCACTTTACGCGACCCCGACCCTACTGACACCTTTGGCTTATGCATAGAGATCAGGCGAGAGAAGAGGTAGGTTAAGCTATTCGCCTTCCTCACATGGTTATATATCACTCATCCTATGGCTGGTACAGACGAGCTACTGGTACCATACAGATGGCCAAGAATGTTCCGCAGAGACTGAAGAAGGAGGAGAAGTGGTGGCACTTCTCCAATGAGGACATCCTGGCTACCCTCCAGGCCGAGGAGGAACTCGTCAACGAACGAAATCGTTCATTGAGCAAGTAGGCCTCTCTGCTTCCGTACTACCTACCTTAGCTTGAACTGACACTGTCTGTGTGCAGTCCCACGTCACCTCCCCCTGAGACCATATCTCCTTCCAAGTCCCCTTCCAAGTCTCCTCATTCACCATCTGATGAGCACAATCAATATCGTACGATGTTCCTCCGTACCATCTCACTCATATGGAACACTCATGAGCGCTGGATCGCAGGCAAGAAGCATTCACCCACCAAACCGACGGTTATCACTGAACATAAAGGTCGCGCACGAAGCAAGACGGTCGGCGATCATTCCCACGCCTATCTTGATGCTACGGATATCAAGACAAGTATCCCTTCCACCCAACAGCATTATCAGTATCAGCCACATCAGCTCCCCACACAGCCTGCACAATTACAATTGGTTCATCCTCTCTCCATGGTACCGCCAGCCGCCCTCCACGATCATACCAGTCAGCAGCCACTTGTGATCACTCCTGCTGCATCACAGGCGGTTCAGCAGACCTACAATCCCTTCCTTCCTCAGCCTTCCGTTAACGTATCTACTACCCCCATGGTGATGACGCCAATGGCTGCGCCCCTCCAGTCGCAGTTCACTCTGTCGCTGCCCTCCCAACTCAACTCTGGTGGGGCAGACATGCCTCGGCGAGGAAGGAGCCTGTCTACCGACACCAGGGCACCTGTTCAGCGGGATCTCATCACCTGGTGATCCCTGCTCCACCATGATTCTATCCATCGATCCCTTCTTCGATGGCTCATCACGTCCAATCATTGTATATTTTTGGAATTCTTTGTGTGCATTTTTTTAAATGTTTGTTAAACTATTTGAAATTATTCGAACATTTCAAAACAAAGTTTGGAATGAGAAAGGAAAAGCGAAAGAAAAGCACAGTCGCCCATCACGTTACCCTACCACTCAGAAGAAGAACGTGACAACAACAACAACAACACCCTACCACCACCACTTCAATATATATACGCACACCCCCAAGGACATCCTTACCTTGCCCCTGTAGCGGAGTCAGGATGAACATGGCAGAGGGATGGATGATGTGGTGGTGGGTGATGGCGTGCATGTTTGGGTGGGGCGGTTCGTCGTTCCTCATGGGGTGGGCCGGTCGACACCTTCCCTACGCCCACTCCTTCTTCTTCAACACCATGTACCTTCCTCCGCTTGTCCATCCCTTCTAAGTGGTTGCAACGTAACTGAACTTTAACAATATTGTTGTTGTTGTTGTTGTTGTTGTTGTTGTTGTGCATGTGACCTGCCCGTCTTCGCCAACCGCCAGTGGCATGACACTCGGCGTGGTACTTGTGGTGTTGTTCATGGAGGACGGCATCGAGGGCTCCGATGTAGTGGAAGGAGTCTCGAGTCACAAAGAGCTTCGGGAAGCACCGGGGCGCGAGGAGGAAGACCTCGGTGCGCTGCTGGGGTTCGATGGTCTGCTGGGCTGGCGTGAGGGTTCTGTCGCCATCTTCAGTGGCATTGCCGCTGCTATGGCCGACATTGCATTCTATCAGGTCTAGCCAGTCCTCCTCATGTTGGTCTTCTTGCTCATCACACTTATGTGTTGCCCGATGAACAGCTAGCACGCACGGGGATGAGCGTCAGCGTGGCAGGTCCTGTATCAGGACTATACTTGACAGTGCCTGCGGTACTGGGCGTTGTGATCCTCGGAGAAGCCTTCACGTGGTCCAAGGCTGCCGGACTCGTGCTCTCGATGGGAGCCATTTATCTGCTCTCAGGCGATGATGGCGATGGAGGGAGCGATTGCCAGGAGAGCTCGGGAGACCAAACCATCAGAGGTAGCGTGCAGCTGAGGGAAATCATGTGGAGGAGCAACACGAACTAACTGATCACTCTCAGTGGCCGACGGCACGGTGGATGCGGAGCAAGGTTTCCAGAAGGATGATTCATCGATGAAACCACAGGAGCAGCACCTCCCATCCGAGGCCGCAGCGGAGAAGACAACTATTGCCGTCGCCGTTACGCGCCGACGAGAAGCTGTCCGTGCGCCACAGGAGGTGGCAAGCCAATCTTGATTGCATTTGCAGGATTCCACCTTTGCCCTACTTGCTATGGAGCTGATCGTGTACAGGACCGTCGCCCAACGTCATCATAACCCAGGCGGACTGAGCCATGCCTTCGCGTTGCACACACAGATATAAATAAGATTTTAGTTATATTGATTTTAAAGTTTGGGGACATGGACACTGAGATAAAAGAGTCGAGGCGGTCGGTCACCCCGAGGGATGCGGGACGAAAGTAGGCACAGACTCATTAGTAGTTGTACTCATCGTCCTCGCCATCGTCACCGTACTCCCAGATGCCAGAGTGCTGAAGGAAGGATCAGGGTGTAAGGAACTAAAACACTAGAAGAATAAAGTGATGATTCCCGTACCGTTTTGAAGGCTTCATCCTGAGCAGAACGGAGGAAGTCAATGATCTCCTTGCTGGCACCGCGAGGAAGCTTCTTGGGCAGCTTGCCAAGACCAGCCCTCAGGACTTCCGCGTTGACGAACGTGTAATCGTCCGAGACCCACAGAGACAGATACTCACTATGGCAGTAAGCACTGTAAGAGATACGGCCACAGTACTGAATCCACTGAAAAGGAATTGTACCGATCCGCTTCTCTGTACTCGACGGTGGCCAGAAGGGTCTTGTCCCAAACGAGATCCTTGAGATAGAGAGCAGCCTCCTTACCCCACTCATCCTCAATCGGACGCGGGTTGACATAAGCCAAGGAGGCCTCCCGCGCCTGCCAGCGGAGGGCTTGTGGGCCGTGCTCGGCATCGAGCTTGCGCACGCGGGAGACGGGCACAGTTTCGCCGTTACCGTAATCCGCATACAAAACCTCAACCTGATATGAAGGAATTTGTGGATTAAGAGTCGCGCGCCACAGTGCTCTGACGGAAACAAACGTACCCCATCAGGCTGCACACGGAGGACCTTGGCGCGGTACCAGGTGTTGTCACCTGTGAACTGCGCAGCAACGGCCTCGTTGGCATGGGGGGTGTAAGGCTCAGCGCTCTCGTAGCCCTTGGCGGCAATGTCGGCCATCAGACCCTCAAGTCGCTAGAGGAGCAGGAGAGCTGGGTAAGCGGACGCTATCGTAGAACTAAATGAGAACAGTAATTTAGATCGCGTAATACCTTTTGTTCATCGCCGACCACCTGAACGAAGAATGTGGAACCATCAATAACTTCAGTAACAGAAACCAGCTCCTTGCGGGGCTTGCTCGCTGCGAATAATAAGAGGTGATATTAGCCTCCGCACGATGGATCTAAGTAAAGAGAGACGTACCAGCAACGACAGCCTCATCGCGGGCCTTCCTCTCGGCCTCAGCCTTCTCCGGGTCGTAGTTGGCCCAGATACGCTTGCGGGCTTTCTTGGCGCCTTCCTCTGCCTTGCGGTGAAGCTCTTCGTAGTTCGCATTGCGAGCATACTCAGCAAGACCCTCGCGAAGGAGTTCAACGCCGAGGTTAAGCGGTGTGGTAGCTTTGCGAGGCTTGATGAACACATGCGCGCGGAAAGCACCCATGCGGTCCTGACCCTCTACCTCCAATTCAACGTCATGGTGATGAACGAGGTCACGGGTGAACCTGCGGGCCTCCTCGGCGTAGGGCGATGCGCTCTTGGCTTTGCCGGCCTTCACCTGAGCCTCGGAAGGCACTGGCTCGGCACGAGCACCCGCAAGAGTGACGGTAATGACGGCGTTGTCCTTAGGGACGGAAACCTTGAGGCGGGAGCCTGAAATGACATACTCCACAATACCCTTGATCCTCTCTCCGTCCTGGCGAACAAGAGTGGGGTAGATGGACTTGGCTTTCTTGCTGTTACGGGATACGTCGTTCATATAGTGCTTGTTCTGCGCGGAAACTGGGCCATGAAGACCGAGGTGCTTCTTTTGAGCACGCTGCTGGGCCAGGAAGAGAGCATCATAGTGAGGCGACCTCTGCTGCTGACCAAAGTGCTCAACAAGCTTGGCAAGACCATTCTCGACCAGAGCAAGAGCAATGTTCTTGCCCTTGTGCGAGACAGTGTAGAAGGCCTTCTCAGGCAGACCCTTGGTCTTGTCGTCACCCTGAGGGAAAAAATGAAGATTAGCATCGAATGACGCATTTACATCCGAGCGAGAAGTATAACGTACAGCCTTGCCAGCGCGGACGTAATCCAGAGTGACCTGCACCTTACGGCCGATGAGCTTCTTACGGATGAACTCGCGAGCCTCCCAGGCGAAGGGCTCATCGGGGTTGTCATTAACACCCATCTTGGGCACATCGATGGACGACAGCGTGACACGGACAACCTGAGGCGGGGCAATCGAGTCGTTCAGCACAACGAGAGTGCTGCCCGAGGGCACCTCCTTCACAAGACCGAGGAAGCTGCGGGAGGCTTCGGAGTCCTTAGCCTGGGCAACGGGCGTGTGCGAGGACCAGATGCGAAGCTTCTTGGCCTGCGCCTGAGACTGAATTGAAAAGGCAAAACAGCTGTTTAGCAAGCATGTCAAGTCACCGATCATTGAGATAGGCGAACGAACCTCAAGTTGGCGGTACTGATCATGCTTCTCCTTGGGGAGGGTCCACTCAACAAACTTGGCAAGACCAGATGAGAGCAAGAGCTCACCAATCGACTTGCCGCCAAGCTCGACGTCGGCGTGGTAGATGGCCTGGACAGCAGAACGCTTCTCATCGGCCTCCTTGCCGGGCTCGAAGGCCGTGAAGGTGATGTGGACACGGCGGTGCAGAGTATACCTTTCGGTAGTCCACTGGGCCTCCTTGGCGAAGGGCTCAGCGTCCTGCTCCTTCTGGCCTCGCTTGGTAGCGGGGGCCTGAGCACCGGCAATCTTGACAACAACCTCGCGGTAGGTGGGCAGGAGGAGCACACGCAGCATCGATCCGGAAAGCACGGCCTCCACAATACCAGAAAGCTTCTTGCCCTTCTCGCGAGTGTAGAAGTCGGTGGTATTAAACTCGTGAGAATAGTTGGGGATAGCCTTGGCAAGATCCTCCTTCGACGTGGTCCACTTACCACGCTCAAGCCTCTTGGCCTCCTCCTGAGCGGTCACAAGCCTCTGAAGACCCTCGGAGATATGGAATCTCTGTAGCGAGCAGGTTCAGCAACAAGTCGCGCATAGAGGCATCGTGTGTGCGGTTCTTGTACCTTCTTCTCGCCTTCGTCATCACCGGCCTTGGCGGTATCCTTGGCGGCATTAGGAGGGAGCGAGACATCGGCGTATCCGGCCTCAACGACGGCCTCGGCAAGCGTCTTGGCCTCACCCTGAAGGTTCACCGTGGCATATTCGCGACGAGCGTCCTTGCCGTCGACAATCCACGTCACCTTCTTGCCAATGCACAGCTCTCGCAGAAAGTTCCTGCTCGCCCACGCGAAGGGCTACACACATGCACACAAGCAAAATTCGTCAGTTCACGACCAAAATTTAGTTACCACGCGCTAAAGATCGGTAAATTTGTAAAAATTGAAATCGTGCGCCGCAGATCAGATGCGAGGTCACTCCATCCCATCAAAATGAGCGATCGGTGCGACCAACTGAAAATGGGTCCATTCCAACGAGAGAGAAAACAGTGCGTCAGTGGCGGGGCGGTGCGTACCTCTTCCTCACGGACGCCCCAATCGCCCTTGGCGTAGGGGAGGGGAGCCTTGATGTTGGAAAGCTTGAGCTCCTTGGTCTGCGGGGGCACCCACGTAGTGCGCTTGGTGTTGTCGTCGACGTAGACTTCGATGCGGTCGCCCGAGAGGACGGACTTGACGACGCCCGATCCCTTCTCCTTCTCCACCTTCGGCTTCTTCGCCGGCTTGGCCTGCTGCTGCTGTCCACCAGCGGCCGCGGGAGCGCCGCCCGCCGCCTGCTCCCCCTGAGCACGGGGGCTGGCCGAGCGCGCACCTGCCGCCTGCTCGGCAGACGCCGCCTCTGCGGGGGCGGGCGCCGGTTGGGCGGGGGCCGCCGCTGCGGGAGCCTTGTCCTGGGCCTTACCCTTGCCCTTGGCATCTCCTCCTCGCTGCTGCTGCTGCTGACCCTTGGGGGCACCACCCTTGGCCTGCTGACCATTGGTGGCGGGCTTGGGGGATCCGCTACCCGAAGATGAGGATGCGGCGGGGGCCTTGCCCTT
Source organism: Acanthamoeba royreba (assembly GCA_000826365.1). Taxonomy (NCBI): domain Eukaryota; phylum Discosea; order Longamoebia; family Acanthamoebidae; genus Acanthamoeba; species Acanthamoeba royreba. The sequence goes on along the minus strand of CDEZ01019354.1, from coordinate 3,440 downwards.
ACCCTTGGCGGCGGCGGGTGGGTTGCCTCCCTTCTTTGCTGCCTGCTTCTCCGACATGTTGATGGACGAAAAAATCAAACGCGTAGCGCGGTGTCTGTGGTGTTAAATCACGAATCGAGAAATTGATCTCGAAGAAAGGGGGTGCGACGACTACGACGAGGTAAGATTCGTGTAGTTCGTACAGAGTCCAGGTGCTCTTTGACAGAGGCAGTCAGGAGAGCGAGTCAGGAGGCGGATGCGGGGAGATGGGGAGGATTGAAGATGAGATCAAAAGGAAAGGTGAGTGACGAACCGAAAAGGTAGCGCGACAGCTTTGACGACTCTTGCTTGACCACTGTTCATCTCCGGGAAAACTCCCTTGTCCGCAAGAATTCGGTTTGCGTCACGCTGACTTGTCGTTGACCGTAAAGCTTTCAAAAATATTTCGAGTAATTCCAAACGTTTAGTTTTGGCGGGAAAACCAAACGTCAACTGCGAAACAAAAACACAGACATCACAGAGAAGTCGAGAAGGAGGAGACAGCTGAATGGAAGCGGTGCCGTTCTCCCCGTGGAAGGCCAAGGGTGCGGCTACGCCGCGAAGGTGGCTGAGCCAGTACGTCCAGTGTTCGCCCTCCTCCGTGGTCCGGCCGGCGCTGGTGCACAATGGCGCCAGTCCCACTGCTGCGAAGCAGAAGAAGAAGACGAAGCGGCGTGGCGGCGCCCACTCTGACGTCTTCATCGTCCGTTCGAACCGCCACGTACGACCGCCATCAGTGCCTTCATCGTCACAGCAGGCTCCGCGTAGGCTGTACGCTATCAAGCGGCAGGCCCTCATCTCCGCCGACGCCAAGGAGCGGGCGGTGCGGGAGCAGCGAATCGCGGCTGAACTCAAGAAGCTGTTCCACCGCTCCATGTGCGGCAACTTTGTCCTCCTCCACGACTGGAACCTGTGCACCACCTCCATCGAGCCCTCCTTTGCCCGACCCTCCATCATTGCGGCCGCTTCGCCTTGGTCACCATCATCGTCGTCATCACCATCATCGTCTTCATCATTTTTGTCCTCGTCCCTCTCATCACCATCATCGTCCTCGTCCTCCATGTCGTCGCCATCATCATCTTTGTCTTCGCCGTCGTCTTCATCATCTCCCCTTAATGGGAAACTGCGCTTGAAGGGCAAGTCGCCCTCAGCAGAGCAGCTTCAGCTGGCGGCAGTGGGACGGCTCGGAGGGACGCCCAGAAAGGCTGTTCCTGCCATGACAGAGCCCCTCACGCCTATGACTCCGGGCGGGGAGAAATACGAGTTCATGCACTTCGTGATGGAGTTTGGGGAACGTACGCTGGCTCACTGCCATCGTGACATTGACCTCTCACAGTACCGTGAGATCCTTTGGCAGGTACGCATGACCAACCTGCACAACCCTGGACCTCAACTTGAAACTAACTTTGGTGGCAATGATCATCAGGTTCTCTACGCGCTACATGTGGCAGGCTCAGCATTCTCCTTCACCCACTACGGTAGTTTTTCACACTCGTTCATCATCTGGTTCCTTTAGCCTCATATCTGGCGATAACAGATCTGCATCACAAGAACATACTGTTGTGCTCTTTCCCAGTGGAAAATGGCTGCTATGTGTACTACTACAAGGGCGTGCCTTACTACAACAGGCTCGTAATCGTCAAGATTGCAGGTACCCGCTTGATGATCAACACAATCACTTGTATTCGTCTTATTTCCTTTGTTTGCGCGATGAACAGACTTCGGACTTAGTCGTATTACAACGGAAGAAGGAGATGTTCTCTACAACACGAAGAACGCGCTCAAGGAGGCGTATGCGCCAGGTAATGAAAATGAAGATGCTTCCTGTATAGTATTCCCTAACTGAGTTTCATCTTCAGACGTTGATGTTATCAGTGTAGCTAAATGGCCTTGGAAGAATCCGGATACTAATAAAGAAGAAGATCCTCACCATAAGGTACCTTGGAAGGCGCATGCCTGATGAACTTGGCCAATTGTTCACGATTGTATCGGTCACTCCCTCAACAGGAGCTTTTGAGCTTGCGCAAGCGAATGCTAAAAGGAGTTAGACCGGGGGTTCTTCTTTCACATCCCTTCTTCGCACCCCTCAAAGAAAAACCAGAAAACTTCATCCCGGATCGTTGTATTGCCGTCTCCACAGAGGTTTGATCAATCGGATCAATTAACTCTGTGAGTTAAACTTACAGTTACGCTTAACTGTGTCTGATCTCCTGCAGGGCCTGACAGGCATTCCACCCGAGATGCACCAACATGCGCTGGCGACATGCACTCCCCTTACACCCTCAGGCGACAGGTATTCCGAGGCGCGAGCCCAGGCGGACATCAGCAGCACGCCTCGCTCGGCACCCAGAGTAGTCGCTGCAACACCATCAAGTAAATCACCTGGCGGGTTCGCCGTACCTGCATCACCCTATCACCGTACTCCGATGGGCCCATCAAGACTCAAACGGTCATTTCAGTCGATGAAACCGCCGCAACCGTTCTCTCCCTCCACAACTTCAACCTCGCCCAGATCGCCTATTGAGAAAAGTCATTCGATAGAAACTTCAGAGTCACCCTCCAAGAAGATGAGAACGAACGAGCCAAAGACCCCCAGTGCTACGGAGGCTCAGCAACAGAGCCCAGAGCAGCAGAAGCCTGAACCAATCATCAAAGTGAGGCTGGCGAAGCGGACTCGACCGCCTCCTCCTTCGTTCGATGCGGTCCTGGCAGCGGAAGAAAAGGAAAACCAACCACCTGAGGACAATCTCAGTGATGCGGAAGAAGAGAATGCAGAGTCAAGGCCCTCGCCCAGCAAGAAGCCAAAGTGGACCATCGAGAGGCCGCACGCTGATGAGGCATTCCGCCCGCGCCGTAGTGTCAGAACGAAGAGAACCGTCTCCACGTTCAGCCCCACGGACAAGAAGCCTCACTTCGTAGCCATATCAAGTCGCCGCAAGGCTGCCGCGACAGCAGCAAGAAGATGAGCGCAGGATCCTGGGTGGCGCTACGTAGAATCGGTAACGAAAAATCCATACTTAAAATTCTTTTCGAAATAGGATAAAACCAGGAAAAGAAACTCCGCGCTTCGGGGTTCCTCGGGTGGGGTGTGGGTTGTGTCTGTTCTGTGCTTCTTGTCTTCTTCTTTACCCGCCGTATTCCCGTCCGAGCCGCACACTCTCGTTCGCGTCCGTACTCAAGCCGTCGTATCATCATCAAATGGAGGATTTCGAGAACGTCGCGTCGGGAGCTTCGACCACCCTGCCCGCCCAGGCCTCTTCCATCAAGAAGAACGGCTACATGGTCATCAAGGGTCGCCCCTGCAGGGTCGTCGATACCTCGACCTCCAAGACTGGCAAGCACGGATCGGCCAAGGTCCACTTCACCGCCATTGATATCTTCAACGGCAAGAAGTACGAGGAGATCTCGCCCTCGACCCACAC
>CDEZ01019349.1:0-23679 GCA_000826365.1 Acanthamoeba royreba | reverse complement strand
GCGGAGCAGGCCCGACGAAGCAGTGCGCAGAGCGGGCGACATCCGCGCCCGGTGAAGAGCTAATGTTTGTCGTCTCATCTTAGCGATGCTCGATGCAAACAATAAGAACCCTACCCTGGTTCAACACAACGCGAAGAAGATCATCTTTTTCATTTTTGGGGGTAGGTAGTTACAACAGTGCAACAATTAAGTGGTTGAACCTGTCACTCGGGACTGTTGCAGCTTTTGGTGAGCGAAGATGCGCAGACAATCTTGGCTGGCGTTTCAGGGAGCGTTTGTTGCAGTCAGATTTCCAAACTTGTCAAAACACTTGGCTGCCACCCACGCTAGGCACACCCCTGTGTTGGTGCCCTCTTTGCTGCTTGTTTCTGCAAACTGTGCTCGAAAGCTCTCCGCCAATGCCTGGACTGTCTGTTAGGTGCTTATGATGAAAGAACGGAATGGAGGTGGCAGTAACGCACTTGCCCCTCTTCTACAGACACTTGTCGCTGGTCAGCGCTCGCGTCCACCTGGCACAACACCTTAGTTTCGCGGAGAGTGTTAAAAGTTGATATGAGGCGAACCTTATTGCCGATAAGGAGGAATATATCAATGGTTGGTGCGTACAGCGCTACCTGTTGTTTCCAGTGTTGGATGTTTTCGAACCTGCCAACATAACGATAAGCATTCACATTTATTCAGCCTTACCACTGATTCAGTGTTGGTGTACGAAGTGCGGTTGGTAATATCGTAGATGAACATCTGCCGTTGATGATGGTCAGATCAGGTTCCAAACAGGAGAGAGGAAGGTGACAAACTTACTACAGCCCCCGCATCTCGGTAATACGAGGTCGTCAAAGAGCGAAACTTTTCTTGTCCTACCGTTGCGCAACATGAGTACGCGCACAAATCAGGCCTCTGCTAAGTCCTACATACCTCCCGTGTCCTGATAAGGGTAAGTCAGCTATTGACGCTAGCTTCAACGAGGAGAGAAGAGGTACCCAGAAGATAAGCCGCACTGTACTTCGCCCCACCCTCACATCTGCGGCTTTCTGTTGTACAAGAAAACATTGCGACATTCAAGAATAAGTTGATAGCTGGGACTTGTCATGAGGAAAGGGGAACGAACAACTTGTGATTCCGCCGCACGAGGATCGTCGGAATAGGTGTTCTGAGTGAATCTGCAGCGCACGACCCAAGTCTACTTAGCAGGTACTTGTCCGTCTGCGGACCGGCACATGTCGCCGCCAGCAGCTTCGTACACCACAAGTAAAAATTGCGTACCTGTCCATGAGGCTCGTTTTGCCACAGCTCCAGTCACCCAGCAGGATGACCTTCACCCTAAGGACTGGCCTGCAATATTTTTCATTAACGAAAAATGGAAAAACAAATAAGTATTTAAACTCAAATAAATAATAAATAATTCTTTTTCTTGGCCTCTGCCGAATAAACCACATAGGGAACATCACAAACACTTTGACCGAAAACATGGGGCTGTGGGCAAAGCACCCTTCGGTCGGCTGAGGATCGAGACTGTGTGCCACATCCCCACCACAGCACCCCTCACGAAGGGTCATGGTGTTCTGACAGAAGTTTGTGTTTTGTCGTGTTGCTGCAGCACGGTGCTGGGCAATTTGCCCGCGAGGAAATGGGCAGAGAGGAACGCAAGAAAAAACAAACAATCGGTTTTTAGGTTTCTTTGGCGTTTTGGTCCCTTCTCTGGCCCTCTGCCGCCTCAAGGTACGTGACCAACCAAGTAACTTGGTTCAGCTCGGTCTGTCGAAACAAACACGAGCATTAGGCCATGATGACACCTGTATGAGAGGAGAGGAACCATGAGCTGATCGTGTAGTCCTACGAGTTGGGGCAACTGCAACGGAGAGCCTGATTAAACGAACCGCTCAGCAATCTCTCACACGTGGCTGGAAGTGGAGAGATATACCATCGCAAAACTGAAGCTTTCCTCTGCTGTCAATCCTCTTCATGAGTGGGCAACTCTCTTCCGGAGCCACTTCCAGGACTAGCAGGGGACATATGGTGGTGGGGTAGGTGTCATGACGGCATCCTCCATCCTCCGCATCTCTTCGTGGTCACGCACCGTTAACAATGTCGTAGAGTCGCCGGGCGGAAAGCCCAGCTCGCGCCAGTATTGTGGCTTGGTCTGCGGTCCCACCTGTTGGGCCATATACAGCGTATGGGTCAGGCGGTGCATCCTGTACGCCCGGAGGAGGTAACCCTACGCGAGGCCACGAGTGCCAGCAGTTTACTCGAAAGATGTGCCAGGTTCCTGCCAGAAACCTCCTCCTTCCTGTTCAAATTGCCTCCTCTCCCCTCAGAGGGTACCCTCTGCTTGCGTTTCCTCGCGCCTCCACCCCCTCGTGACCCACTAACCACTCGCTGGGTCTCTGTGGTTGGTGTAGCGGCAGAGGATGGGCAAGGTTTTGGCTGGTGCATCCTTAGTGGGGGCCGATAGAAAGTGGGAGAGGAATGGTGCTGGTGACGGGGGCGGTGGGGTGGTGACGGTGTAGAGGGGCCAGAGAGAAGAAGAAGAAGAAACCGGAGGGAGGGCGGGTGCGTAGGGTGCGGGAATCGCGCTACACGGTACAAGTGGTATTTGGCGCCAACATGCCACAAATTCCTCTTCTAATATTTCCGCGGTAAAGACACCGAAACTACGCCTGTCGCGTGGTCTTGCCCGTGCTCGTGGTCTTTTTGCCCGCGTTGAACTTGCCCAGCCCCTTACTCTTGACCGACGTGAGAAGAGAATTGAGAGATGGATCGCTGAAGGGACCCTTCGCTGACGCTGCGGACGCGCCGTTCGAGGAGGATGGTGCTTCCGCACCGCGCAAACGCGAACGCTCACGCTGAATTTTAGTGACCGTGGCACTGTTTTTCTTGAGCCTGCACATTTGTCAAGTGTAAGCTGTGTGCATCATACGAAAGGCGAGAAAATAAACCAACCTCGTGGGGTCAATTGCAAACTCTGACGAAGTGACCAGCTCTCGGAATCGGGGATCTTCCAAATCAAGACTGGCCGCCGCCTTCGCTTCGTCCTGCATCAAATACGGTGAGTTATCAAGTACGTGCACTAGGGAGGAGAAGGAATAACCTTGGCCTTGTTCTTGCGACCCTTGCGACTCTTCGTACTGGGCCCATGGTCTTCATCTGCGGCCGTACGCTTTTTAGTAGCACTTTCGAGGTTTTCATCAATCGTAAGGAGGGCAAGTTCGGCCTCCTGTTTAAGTTCCTCTTCACTCTTCTTAATCTTTTTGGGCTTCTTGGCCCTCTTTGATTTCTTGCTGGCCCGTTTTTCCTCTTTTTCATCCTCCCCTTCGGGTTCAATATCATCTAGGTCCTCTTCCTCGCTCCAGCCACCGGAAGTCCCAAAGAAACCAGATTCCTCATCACTCTCTTGTGTCTGACAAATATGAGAACTGTGAGGACTACTGCACGGGGAACGATGTCACGAATTTGTCATATGTACCTGCTTGGCCGCTTCGCGCTTCCGCTTCTTCTTCAGAGCAGCGGGATCATCCTTGACGTCAAGAAGGTTCTGAACCTTTTCACTGAGGCCTGGAACGAAAGTAATCTGCCCACCACATGGCCGTCATTGCCCTGGCACTAGGGTGACCAAAGTGGACGAAGTTCGCCGTACCTCCATATCTTGTTGTTCCTCTTCGTTGCCTGTTTCATCAATAAGACCGAGAAGGGATCTATACTTCTCGCGCTTGTTTGTATCGATTTTGGAGTGGTTGTCCTCCTTTGTCTTAGTGCGCGCTTTCTCGTCGTCATCGTCGTCGTCGTCATCGACTCCTGCAGGCATCTCAACTTCAAACGCAAGCTGCTGTGGGGGCAGGTCTTCGTCCAGATCCGATTCTTCGGATTCGGATGCCAAGAAAGCCTTGAAGTCTGACATCTTCAGTTCATCGAGTGATTGTTTCGCCCTTATGTTCCAGCAACCGTATTAGTATCTTGTTGCGTCAGCGTCGTGGTTTGGGGTTTGTACTTCTCCTTTACCCTAGTGCGTTGAATATCTTCCGAGTCCCAAGTAAGTTCCACTTTGGAGTGCTGCAGAGCTTTCGTATAGTAATTGGGCGCCTCATAGTTTGATGGTATCTCACGCGCTGTCTGCAGTCACAAGAAGGATCGCAGTGTTACATTCAAGATACATGATGAGGCACTAAGACTAGGTTCGATCTACCTCACGCGGAGGAAGATCGAAGGTCACATCGTCAGGAATGAAGGAGAGATCGAGTGTATTGCTGGTGCGCTCGAACTCAAGGCCTGCGCATGCTTTGTAGACTTCGGCAGCCGTGCTCACGGAGTCGCACTCGGCCACAGCATAATAGTAATCGAGTTTCTCTAACTGGGTTTTGACAGAAACACATATGAGATTGTGGCTCCCTAGGTAAGGACTGCACAATAGCGAACACGATATCAAACGCTTACCTCGTATTTGCGAAGCAGCTCTGGATCGATTTCGCTCGTCGCTTTGCCCTTACGTCCGCTTTTGGTTCTAAATATCCGCGGTCCGTGTGTGGCCTATTGCGCATCAGCCGGTGAGCAGAGGACGATATTGCTTTTGTGAGACAGATGGGTACCTCCTCTTGCATGCGCTGATGGCCGAAACGTGAGGGATAGATTGAGACGGAGAGTATGGCACCGGCAGCCGGAACAAAGGATTGAAGAATGACCAGAATGTCCACCGCCCTTACTTTGTCCCAATCACACTTGCATATCGCCAGTCGACGCGTCTCTTGGCCCTCATCTTCGGCCTCGGTAGCGCCCTGCAAGTTGATTCATGACTAACCAAGCACAAACGAACTATTATGAAGAGGTCAAGTACTGCTCCATCCTTCTCCGTCGTGATCTTCTCTGCCTTCTTTGCCGTTCGTTTCGCTTTCTTCGGCTTCTTCGGCTCAGGTCGTGTTTGGGCGTCGGCTTGGAGTGGCTGCTTTTCCTCACTCACACTCGCCGCAGGCTGCTGGCTCGGAGAGGCCTGCTCGCCACCATCCACGGTGTACACACGGTGCAGTTTGTGTGCCACCGTATCGGCCTCCTGCACACGCCGTCCCAGCGGATCGAGTTCGACTGCCAACCATCACCATCATCATGAGCCCCAAGGTTAGTTTCCACCACCACCACCACCACCACAGGCCTTATTGTTGATCACAACCGCGAAAATAAACTTTTTCATAAATAAAAAATACAAATCAATCATTACAAAAAAATAAACTAACGTGTAAATATATGATCAGTAAAGAGGGAGGAGGGGAATCATACAGGTCTCGGCAAAGTCGGGATTGGTGAAGAGTTCGGCGAAGCGGGCATCGAGACGGACCTTGCCGCTGTTGCGGTCGTCCTTGCTGGGCAGCTGCCACCGCACATCGCTCGTCGCAAATCGCGATTTGGTGGAAGTCCCTCCTCTTTGTTGCGATGATGAGCCTTTCTTCTTGCTGCCGCCGGTGGTGTCCGCCATGGTCAGCTCTCCGTCGCGAAATGAAACAGAAATCCGGAAAAGATGAGAACACAAGATTTATTTATTCGGAGTTTGAAACACACTTACGAATTCTTTTCCGAATTTGAAATGTGTTTCCCAAACAGCAAAGTATTTTCATTTACTTGATTTTATTTGAATGGAAAAGAGAGCGTGGGGGACGAGCTCACGACACCAGCAGGGGGGGGAGAGAGAGAATGGGAGGCGACCTGATGATCACCACCACCATCCCAGGGAGGTACGCGCGGGTTTGGGGGGGGAGGGTGTAAGATTAGAGGGTGTTGCGGAGGTAGACGTCGTGTTCGTTGGGGTGGAGCTGGCGGAGGTCGCGGACCTGCCTGAGGGAGGAGGCGAGCATGTCGGCGACCTTGGGGTCGGTGACGATGGAGACGCCAAAGTCGACGGCCTTGCGGCGGATGGGGTAGAACTCGTCGGTGGTGCTGTTGGGGAAGCACACGAGGAAGTCGACGGCCTTGGTCTGGATCAGCTCCAGGGCGGAGCCGTCGCCCTGGAGGGGCACGGTGGTGGCGGGAACGCCTTCCTTGGCCAGGTAGGGCGCGCACTCGGGGGTGGCGTAGAGGCGGTACTCGGCTTCGTGGAGGTCGCGGGCGCGGGCGGCAAAGGCGGGGGAGATGTTGGCGACGAGGGCGGTGCGCTTCTGGGGCCACTTGAAGTTGGACGAGAGGACGGACTTGAGGAAGGCCTCCGCCGGGGTGTCGCCGAAGCAGGCCACCTCGCCCGTCGAGGCCATCTCCACGCCCAGGATGGGATCGGCGCCGAGCAGGCGCTGGAAGGAGAACATGGGGGCCTTGACGCCGTAGTGGGGCACCTTGTTGTAGCACTTGGGCTCCACCGGCACGTCCTCGCCCATGAAGATGCGCGTGGCCGTCTTGATAAAGTCCACGCCGATCACCTTGGACACGAACGGGAACGAGCGCGAGGCGCGCAGGTTACACTCGATGACCATCACGTCGCCGTCCTTGACAAGGTACTGGATGTTGACCGGCCCGGACACCTTGAGCTCCTTGGTGATCTTCTCCGAGATGTTCTTGATCTGCGTCTGCACATGATCGGGGATGCTGATGGCGGGCAGGATCGTCGTGGCATCGCCCGAGTGCACGCCGGCGTCTTCGATGTGCTCCGAGATGGCCCAGTTGACCAGCGTGCCCTTGTTGGCGACGGCGTCGCACTCGACCTCGCGTGCGCCGGTAACAAACTTGGAGATGACCACGGGGTAGTCTGGGCTCACGTCCACGGCGGCATGCAGGAACTCTTCCATCTGGGCATCGTTGCTGACGATCTTCATGGCAGCGCCCGAGAGCACGTAGGACGGGCGGACCAAGCACGGGTAACCCACCTTGCGTGCGAAGGCCTTGGCCTCGTCGATGCTGCGGAGAGCGTCCCACGGAGGCTGCTTGACTCCGATCTTGTCCAACAGCGCCGAGAACTGTGATCGGTCCTCAGCGGCGTCAATAGAGAGCGGGTTCGTGCCCAGGATCGGTACGCCTGCCTTGTGGAGGGCCAAAGCAATGTTCTGCGGCTGCTGACCACCCACCGACACAACCACGCCAGCCGGCTTCTCACGGTCGTAGATATCGAGCACTCGTTCCTATCATGATAAGTACGGAAAAGGTTAGAACCCTCCACTAAGGACAACAAAGCACAGACCGATACGCACCAGCGTGAGTTCCTCGAAGTAGAGCTTGTCCGATTCGTCATAATCGGTGGACACGGTCTCTGGGTTGTAGTTGACCATGATGGTCTTCTTGCCCATCTTCCTCAGCTCACGGACGCATTCCACAGCGCAGTAGTCGAACTCGACCGATGAACCGATGCGGTAGACGCCGCTGCCCAGCACCATCACAGCTCCCGAGTCCTGTTCCATCGACACCGATGAGCAGCAGTTAATCGCATGGCGGTAAGAGCCAGGTTGTAAGGAACGTAGTGGGTGTGTCGTACCTCCGGTCTGTCGCTGTAGTTGCCGTTGTAGGTCATGTAGAGGTAGTTGGTCTTAGCAGGGAATTCGGCAGCCAGTGTGTCGATCTGCTTCACTGAGGGCATAATCTAGACCACCACAACAACAGGAGCGCACCATGCGATTGTCAGGGACAGCGCGCCAAGTCGGGGTGCGGAGAGGAACGTACGCTCTTGGCCTTCCTAAGGGCGCGCACCTCCTGGTGCGTGGTACCCAAGAAGTTGGCCAGCTGCACGTCAGAGAAGCCTTGTTCCTTAGCCTTCTGGAGAAGGGCGGTCGGAATGGTCTCCTTCTTGTATGCCCTCACTTCCTGCTCGGTCTCATGCAATCTATTCAGCTTGTCCAGGTACCAGCGATCAATCTTGGTGAGATCGTAGATCTTGTCCACAGTGTAGCCCCGCTTGAGGGCAGCCGACAGCGCAAAGATGCGCTGGCTGGTTGGCTGGGTGAGCTCCTTGAGCAATTCCTCTTCGGTAGACTGCTCCCACCTTCACGGAAGAATAAGCATTGAGCGCTTGCAGTATCTGGGACATTCTTAGCACGGCAACTTACTTTTGGGGCTCGAAGCCCTTGTTCGAGGTGTCCACCATGCGAATAGCCTTCTGTATGCCCTCTTCGAACGACCTACCGATGGACATGACCTCTCCGACCGACTTCATGCTCGAGCCGATGCGCCAGTCCACGCGGGAGAACTTCTTGAGGTCCCACCGAGGCATCTTCGTCACGATGTAATCCAGCGACGGCTCGAAGCACGCTGTCGTTTCCTGATCGGGTGGAATTACACGGCCACGATCCCCCCGCAAAGTCAGTTCCCCTCATGAACCCAAAGCATGTCTTGGACGCACCTTGGTCACAGCATTCTTGAGGTCGGGAAGCTCGTGGCCAAGAGCAAGCTTTGCGGCGATGTAGGCCAGGGGATATCCAGTGGCCTTGCTGGCAAGGGCGGAAGAGCGGGACAATCTGGCGTTCACCTCAATGACAGCGTATTCCTCCGAGAAGGGATCCAGGCTGTACTGGATGTTACACTCTCCAACGATACCCAGGTGGCTAACCACCTTGATAGCTGCTGAGCGGAGCTTGTGGTACTCCTCATTCGAAAGAGTTTGCGAGGGCGCGACAACTGCAGTGAGAGGTGCTTAGCAGTGAATGCGGTCATCTTGGGGTTCATTGCGCACGCACCGATGGACTCCCCCGTGTGGATGCCCATGGGATCGAAATTTTCCATGTTGCAGACCGTGATGGCGTTGCCCTTGCTGTCTCGCACAACCTCATACTCTACTTCCTTCCAGCCTTTCATCGACTTTTCGACCAGCACCTGTGGCGAGGATCCCAGCGCCTTGACCACGATCGCCTCCAGTTCCCTGAGGCAGCCGGGTGAGTTGAGTTGCCAACGGTATATCTCGATTTGAGGATCCCACCCAAGCAGGGACCACGTACGCCGGGTTGGTGGCAAAACCTGAGCCAAGACCGCCGAGGGAATAGGCAGAGCGGACAATAACAGGGAAGCCAATGTCTCGTGCGGCCTTGTGGGCCATCTCTAGGGTATCACAGGCTACGCTCTTGGCGATAGGAATATCGATTTCGGCCTGTGTGGTATGGGGAGAAGATCACTGATGATGAATGCCTTCGTCTTGCAGCATCCAAGCCAAGTGAGAATTTTGATTCTTACCAGGCGATCGGCGAACAGTTGCCTGTCCTCGGTGTCGATGATAGACTTGACGGGCGTACCGAGTACCTTCATGTTGTACTTTTCGAGTACCTTTGTGTGGTAGAGCTCCACACCACAGTTGAGGGCAGTTTGACCGCCAAAAGATAGGGCGATGCCATCTGGCTGTTCTTTCTTGATGACCTGCTCCACGAAATAGGGAGTGACCGGCAAGAAGTACACTGAGTCGGCCAGGCCCTTGGCGGTCTGCACAGTTGCGATGTTGGGATTGATCAACACAGTCTGCACACCCTCCTCCTTAAACGCCTTGATGGCCTGCGAACCCGAATAGTCGAACTCTCCAGCCTGAGAGGCACGACACACGTTGTTAACAGAAGAGATCAACATGGAGTGAGAGAGAAATGGTAAGTAACCTGGCCGATCTGAAGGCCTCCCGAACCAAGCACAATAACTTTCTTGACCGGGCTCTCGGCGCGGACATGTCCCATCGAGACGGTCTTGTTGGTGGCGTACTCTCTGACTTGAGTCAAAAACCTGATGGACACCAGCTTCGTGAGAGAGAGGTGGGAGAGATCACGTCAGAGAGTGCCAGGGACGTACTTATCGAAGAGGAAATCCGTATCGTAGGGCCCTCCCTTGGCCTCAGGGTGGAACTGCACGGAGAAGTAGGGCTTATTGGTGCACATGATGCCCTCGTTACTACCATCGGTGGCATTGATGAAGTAGGTCTTCCAGTTGTGAGGAAGGGAGGTAGGATCCACAGCGAAGCCGTGATTCTGAGGCGTAATGTACGCCTTGTCGGTGATCTGATCTACCACAGGCTGGTTCTGGCCTCGATTTCCGAAGGGCAGCTTGTACGTCTTGCCTCCCGCCGCATGTGCCAAGAGCTGGTTACCCAGGCAGATGCCGAAGATGGGCTTGCCTGGGATTGCGCACAGTTTTAGCGCAATCCATGATGACAAACAGTTCGAGCAAGCATACCTATGTCCAATGCCTTACGGAGATTGTTAATGGTGACGGTAAGCTGCGAGGGATCGCCGGGTCCATTGGAAATGAAGAGGCCGTGATAGTCGGCCTGAAGGTCTTTACTGAAGTCGTAGTTGTAGGGAACCACCTTCACAGTTGCGCCCTTGTTCACCAGCGCCCGGATGATGTTGTTCTTCATGCCGCAGTCTACGGCAATCAGCTGTAAAGGGGGTTATATAATATACGTTACGAGTCTATCTATGGGCAGCCGCATTTTCCAGATGGATAGATACCTTGATGTCTCCTTTGCCGAACACGCGAGGCTCCTTAATGGAGACCTCATCGACGAGGTTGCGTTGGTAGATGTTCTGGAAGGGGAAGTCCTTTTCAAAGACAATCTTGGCGGGAACAGCTCCCTCTGCAAGTAAAGCCTGTCAGCAGCTCTCACTGGTACACGTCTGGGGTTGGAGCAGGGCATACGGGAGCGGATCTTCTTGGTAACTGCACGGGTGTCGATGCCCTCAATGGCAGGGACTCCCTCACCGCGCAGCCACTCCTGAAGGGACATGTGCGCATTCCAGTGGCTGTAGGTGGAGCTCACCTCCTGCACAATAAGACCAGCGACCTGAGGCGGTTGTGGTTCAACAGTGCAATTTGCGTGTGAGTACTCGCACGTTTATGAACGTTGGGTTGATACCACGAACCTGAATACGGGAGGACTCGAAGAACTTGGGCAGTCCGAGTTCGTCAAGGACAGCGGGGTTGGGAACACCATAGTTGCCCACCAAAGGATAGGTGCAGGTGAGAATTTGACCCCTGTAGCTTGCTGTGGACGGCAAACTCAGCAGGCTGAGAGGGAAGCAATGCAATGCGCAATGAAACGCGGGTACTTACGGTCAGTCATGGACTCGGGGTATCCCACCATGCCTGTGTTGAACACTAGCTCTCCTGCAGTAGGTACCCTGGCGCCGAAGGACTTACCCCGGAAGACCGTGCCGTCACTCAGGACGAGAAGGGCCTGTCGTTGACACGAAAGCAAGTAACTGGTTGGAAAAGAACCCACCAGTGTATCATAAGGGAAAGGATTTCAAGCATACATCTTCCCTCTCGAGATCTTCCTTGCGGGTTCCGGTGCTCAGCGCACGAAGGGGACGGTGGCGAAGCTCTCGCATCAGCGAAGAAGGGGCCAGCCTGCTACTCCGACCAAGAGCTGCCGAAGCAGCACGAGCGGTTATCCGACCCTTGCTCACTCCGAAACCTAGATTAGATGGCGCAGCTTAGCGAGTAAGCCAAATCGCACAGTCTTTGAGTTTGCGTGAAGGGGCGGGGGTCAAAGACAAGGTGACTTGTGAATGATGGAGGATTACCTCTAACGCTCATGTTCGGAAGAAGGGTTCAGATGAGAGATGGACAGGAGTGAACGTGTGTGTGAGCAGCTGAAAGGTGGTGGGAATGACCTCCGCTCTGGTGGTCACCTGTAAGGAGCGAAATCCATGTTCCACAAGTGAGGAACACAGATGTGTATAAAAGGGAGCAGATGTAGCAGGATAGGGTTCCTTCTCCGGCGAACACCGCGTGGCGTTGCGCATGCGGAGAGCAGAAGGAACTTGTATTTCCTGGTACTGTTGGATAAACAGTCGCAAATATCCTAATTCAGCCACTTTCCTTACTTGGAAGCTGCACCCCACCGACAGACAGCGGACTTCTCCTCTTCTCCAGACTCTTCCTTGTCCATTTCGTACCGCCCCAGCCTCCTCTCCCTGCTTCCCCCTCTCCCACCTTGTGACTGTGAACAGCTATGCGTCGCCTTTCGAGCACCGTCATCCGAGCGCCCAGAACTGGCCTCGCCTCCTCCGGTATGTCTGTCTTGCTTACCCTCAGAAGAAAAGCTCTTTCGAGTGTAGACTGACCTCCGATCTACTTAGCTCTCAGGACAGGCACTGTACGTGCTTTGTCTGTACCCTCCAATCCCGACGCTGTCATCGACAAGAAGTCCCCCAAGCTCTGGGGAGGACGTTTCGACAAGAACACCGATCCCCGACTGGCCGCCTGGACTGAGTCCATCACGGTGGACAGTCACATTGTGGATGAGGACCTGTGGGGCACTCTGGCGCATGTGACTATGCTTGGTCACCAGGGCATCATTCCCGCTCAACACGCGGCAAGCATCCTAGATACTGCGCTTAAGTTGCAGAACGAGTGGCACGAGGGAAAGTGGACTTGGATCCCAGAACAGGAGGACGTGCACATGAATGCCGAAGCCAAGGTCATTGGGCACTTGGGCAAGGAAGTTGGAGGGCGCATGCATACATGCCGCTCCCGTAACGATCAGGTGGTGCTCGACTCCAAGCTGTATGCTCGCAAGCGTTTGCTTGAACTTAGAGGGCACGTGATCAACGCTGCCAATGCCTTCGTCGAGAAGGCACAGAACCATTTGCACGATACAATGCCCTCGTACACCCACGTACAGCATGCTCAGCCCGTTTCAGTGGCCTACTGGCTTTCGCACTACGCTGGCGTTCTACTGCGCGACCTCAAGCGCTTGAAGGCGGCGTACGAAGTGACCGATGAGAATCCTCTCGGGTCGGGCGCAGTAGCCGGTACCTCGTTCCCCATAGACCGTAGGCTCACCTCCGACTTCCTGGGCTTCCAGCACATACATCTCAATGGCATGGATGCCACTTCGTCTCGCGACTTCATGATGGACTGTCTTTACGTCAACGCCAACATCCAGATTACTCTCTCCCGCCTGGCCGAGG
This sequence comes from Acanthamoeba royreba, assembly GCA_000826365.1. NCBI lineage: Eukaryota > Discosea > Longamoebia > Acanthamoebidae > Acanthamoeba > Acanthamoeba royreba. Next base: position 10,837 of record CDEZ01019349.1, on the reverse strand, counting down.
AGTTCATCTTATGGTCCAGCGCTGAATTCAAGACCGTTTCCCTCAGCGATGGTTTCGCAATGGGTATCATCCCACCATGATTCCTCCCTCATTCATTCTCCACAGGGAAGAGCGGAACCTTATTTGAGTGTCTTGTCTCGCCGAGCAGGCAGTTCAATGATGCCGCAGAAGAAGAACCCGGGCGCTTTGGAGTTGTTGCGCGGCCGTTCGGGTCGCCTCAGCGGCTACCTTAGTGCTGGGGCTACCATGCTCAAGGGTTCGCAACCTTCTCTACTCTGCCTGGCTCCTTCCCAAACCAACCAACCAGCCATAACAACAACAACAATACTAACAACAATAACAGGCCTGCCGGCGGCGTATAACAGAGACTTCCATGAGGACAAGGAGTTGCTGGTGGCTTCGTTCGACCTCATCAACAAGGCCATTTACATCATCCCGCCTCTGCTTGAGACGACCACCCTCAACCTTGCTCGCATGAGAGAGCTCACTGATGCCAACTTCTCCACCGCCACCGAGCTGGCGAACTATCTTGTCCTCAAGCACAACACGCCTTTCCGCCACGCCCACGACGTAGTCGGGTAAGTTAGGCACAATGTGTTGGAGTGGTGACCATCAGCAGTAACTGACATTTACCAACAGTTCGCTGGTTGGCAAGCTCTCCCGCATGAACCAGAACTTCAATAACAAGGAGTTCTGCCTGGAACACCTGAAGGCCGTAGGTATCAACGCGCCCACGGAGGAGGTGCTGGCCGTTTTGGACAGCGAAAAGGTTATGAAGTCCTACAACTCGCTGGGTGGCACTGGTCCCCTGTCGGTACAGGGGATCCTCGACACCTACAGGGCGGAACTCGCTAAGCACAGGTGCCGCCAATGGATACCATCCCCTATTTGCCCCATGGGGCGGGAGCTGACGCTGTTTGCATCCTTCACAGGGAGACTTTGGCTACCGACAACGCCAGAGTTACCAACGCTCGCAATGCTGCTCGTGCCCTGGCTGCTGAGGCCAAGAGCGCAGTAAAGGAGAGAGAGGACTTGGTCCGTCTGGTCAAGAAGTACAGGCCCACGAACCAGTAGAGTCGCTCTGGACTAGCCGCGCGTACGATTCAGAAATAAATCTAGTTTACAGATTGTCCGATCGCGATGCTAGTCGTCAAAGTCGCCTGCATCCGCCAACATGTCCTTGTCCACTTCAAACACTGCATGCCGTCGCACATAACGCCAATCCCCACTAAGCTCGGAACTTATCACCCAGTTTGCAGTGCTGAGGACGGCGTACCAGGCACAGAGGTGGCACGGGCCTTCTTCAAGAGATCCTTAACTTCCTTCGTCTTGGCCATCCGCTCCGGCGTCTTCTTTTCCCTGTTCTCCAGCTTTGGATTGGCACCATGCTCCTGCATAGCGGAATGGTCGGGCCGCCTGAGAGGGTAGAGGAGCATCAGAAAGATACGTACGATGAGAGCCTTGATAGAGGGGATCGAGTTCTTGGCGACGGCCTTGTGAAGAGGGCTGTCACCGGCGTTGTTTTGCTTGTTCGCATCCGCTCCTGCTTCCAGCAGCAGTTCCAGTGTTTCTGTGTACGGAGCAGCCCCCACCCGCACCAAAAACATGAACCCATCAGCGAGTGTTTGTTTTGGTGGTGAGTTCTTCCTCCCATTCCCGTTCGCACGACGCCCTCCCTTCTTTCCTTCCCACTCCCGCGACTCGACATCACACCAAAGCCTCGCGTCACCGTGCAGCAACAGCAGCAGAAGCAGGGCCGTACCGGGATGGTCGTGGTGGGCGGAGTAGTGGAGGGCGGTGTTGCCCAGGCCGTCAGCGGCGTCGAGGTTGAGCCCCTTTTGCTCCTTCACGAGCTGACTCAGCAGTGACGCGTTGCCCCGCTGCGCCGCCGCTCGCAGTTGCGCTTCTGCTCCCCCCCCCAATAGCGAACAAAAGAACGAAAACGAAAGAGTTTAGTTAACTCCTCCCCTGCTCACTTTGAATCATAGAAATAAACGAATAATAATAATAGCACCATTTAAAATAAAAAGAAAAATGCATGATCATGGTCCCAAGGACTGGAGATGCATCGTCAAAAAATGAAAATGGAAATGAGACCACCCCCACTTCGCAAAACGCACCGTACTCGGCCATTGGGTGAGTCCTATGTAAGTAGTCGTGGAATAATAACAACAATAATAATAATCTCACACTGGGTGGGCACCTACGACGTGGGGGTGAACGAATAGGGGGAGAGCAAAGGGAGGACGACCACCAAAGGAGAAACGAGACGACAACCAAATTGCAGAACAACAACCCAAATATTGCACAAAGAAACGAAACATGTTTGGTCTGCATGCATGACATTCCATCTAGCCTTTCCCGCTAATATCCTCCCGCCCCCCTCTCCCTTCTTACGACCCCACAAGCGCGCGCGCGTAGCGCCGTGCCCCCTCTCCTCCTCCTGCCCTCCTCCTCCTGCCCTCGTGCTCTCCAGCCGCCCGGCACCGCCACCACTCTCTCTACGCCCCTATCCCCCCTCTTCTACCAACGACGAGGAGGTCAGCGAGAGGAGGAGGACCCCCCCTACAACATTCAGATCCCAAACAAAACACAACAAAGCCAATCCATCCACTGCTTCAAAGGACGACCATGAGGAAGGGGTCTACCGCGGTCTCTTCCTCGTCTGGTGGGACAGCGCGGCCTGCGCCCCCCAAGGCGAATCGCGCCCCACAGCCGCAGAGCAGCAGCAGTACCACCACCAGCACCACCACCGCCGCCGCCAACAAGCTCCCCACCTCGTCCTCCTCGATGGGGGAGAGGCGGGTCACCCGAAGCCATGCCTCCGCGGCTGCGGGGGGTGCAGTGTATTGCATTTGTAGAAAGTCCCACGAGAACGGCTTCATGATCGCCTGCGACGAGTGCGACGAGTGGTTCCACGGCAAGTGCGTCAACATCTCCGCCGCGCAGGGACGCCGCATGGAAAAGTATGTGTGCCCCCTGTGCAGCGAGCGGCGACGTAAGCGGGGCGTGGCGCCGCACACCTCCCCCACAGCACACAACGGCTCCGACGCCATGGTGGTCGTGGAGACCGATGGGTCGCCCCACGGTCATGCGAGGGGGGAGAACGACGAGCACGAGGAGGAAGACGAGTACGACGAAGACAAGGACGAGGACGAGGACGAGCCCCTTTTCTCTGAAGAGGGAGAGGCCGATGACGATGGGCACGAGGAGGGAACCGATGGCGAGGCCGGCAGAGGTCGATCCCGGGAAAGGCACGGTTCCAGAACACGGGAAGACCAGCAGACAGGAACGGCGGTGGAGGCAGAAGAGGAGGAAGAAGAAGAAGAAGGGGATGGGGAGGACGAAGCCTACGTTTGTGCTCCCTGGTACGATCCCGATACCGACCAGGTAGACCACGAGCGATGGGAGACCGCCTGTCAAGCCGATGCTCAGCTCTCTCCCCGTTCTTCCTCTCGTACTCCGAAAGCCTCCCGTCGCCGCAGCCGCAATTCCATTGGGTCTGTCGTCCAACCCGGTACGGTTACTTCCTCTCGTCCAGGGCACCCATGGCCGATCATCATTGGCGCTGGATCTTGTCTCTCGCGTTGTCTTCGTTAACAGATTGGCCGACTATGTGCGAGTGCAGGCAACGGCGTAAAGCGGAAGCGGTCAGATAAAACGAGCGAAATGGACAATGGTAACAATCCTAATGCAACACAGGACCGCTATCGCGGATGCGATGCCGCAACGAAAGGCGTAAGGGAGCGCGTGGTATCCTCCCTTGCGGATGCACTCTCCATTGTACGTCGACCTCTGCCACCCAACCTGCTGTGTACCCGTCACTGTCAGTTAACCATTTCTCTCATTTTGCCTAGAGTGCTACCGGGACCAAGTCAGAGGTGGATCCTTCGGTAGCTAGAACGGTAGCAGAGAGTATAGAAGCGGAGATGTGGAAAATGTTCGAACAGCAAGCCAGTGCGGCCTACAAAGCCAAGTATCGCACGCTCCTCTTTAATCTCAAGGATGAGCGCAATCAGGTTCTTGTGCCCTCTTTTCACCTGTGCCCTCATCATACCTTGCCTGTAAGACCTGTGCTCACCGTGGATTGTTTCGATCCCGCAGGAGCTGAGGGAAAGTGTGCTATCTGGCGAAATGGCGGTATCTGAGCTTTGCAAGAAGACAACGCAAGAACTAGCGCCTGCTGAGCTTGCCACATGGCGTAAGCAACGCGCTGAGAAGTATTTTCAGGAGAACGTTGTACGTGAGCATTCCGAAGAGAAGCATGACGAGTGTCGATATTCGTACTTAAATTCGTTCGCACTGGCAGATGATCACGGCTGAATCAGCAGTCATCGTAAAGAAAACGCACAAGGGAGAGGAGATTCTGCACGCTCCTACCTCTCCCATCGCGTTTCCAGATCAACAGTCCCCTCCATCGCCTTCGTCGGTCTCCTCTCCTACCCCTTCGGCTCATGGCGCTGCTCCTGTGCAAAGCAAGAGGCCGCGACTATCCCCTCCAAAACCTGACTTAGGCACTCAGGAAAAAAGCACCGATGAAGTACGCCGCCTTTCCTCTAGTGTGACGATGAAAGACTCGTGCTGACGGCGATGCACGATTTGCTGTGCCCAGAAGGGAGGAAACAATGCTCATAGGGAGCAGGAGGCCGAATTTCTCGAACCTGACATTGATATAAATGTAGATGTGAGCGGAGTACTCAATGAGGAAGATATCCTCGGGAAGCCTCTGCCCGCTTTTTTGAGTGACCACCAAAGCACCATAACTCCTAGCAGCACGACGCCTTCCAAGGCTTCTCTCGTGCCCTCTCCTTCCGGCAAATCCCGTGTACATGAAAACAACACCGCGACATCATCCCCTCATTTTGCTCCGATGTCGCCTCCACGGACCGGCGCCAACCCCGCGGGTGGAGAGACTACTCTCGGTGCGTATTCCTGGATCCCAGCCTATATCCTATCGAGGCTCAGCCCACAGTATCACCTGCGCAGCGTCCTCATAATTACAGTACAGGTAACTGGATCTGGCGAGGTTCCCTTGTCAAAGCCAATGTGGAGAACTGCGATGTGGTAGCGCACCACCTTGCTGGACCTCACACCGCGTACGATTTATACACACACCTCCAAGCTATCCTAATCACTGCTGTACTCCTGATTTCTTCTCATAATATGCGTTCGTGATTGATGCCTTCAGCTCCCTGCAGCATGTGTTGCCCGTAGAGCTCCAGGTGCAAGGCCGTGTAGATATCTCCAAGTTAGCCAAATATGTCTCAGGCCTGTCTTCATCGCGACACAGGGTCCATTCTCTTCTGGTATTCCCAACTTGATCAGGACTGAAATGCAACGTCGTCTGATAATTGTCTTGGCAACATGCCAGATTCTTGAACCGGCGGACGTGGCCTCATCTGTCCCGTACATTGCAATGCTGCACTATTTTGGCAGCAAAAGCCGTGCAGGCGTCGTAAGCAACCTCCAGGGCACGCCCATCAAGGTACGCAGCACAACGCCACCATTGGCGGCCCCATGCGGCATGCGGCTCATTTCTACATCATCCACGGTGGGCGTTGCAGGAGATGTATGTCATTCCCATAACGTCGGACGATGTACACTTTCGAGATATTCTGCGGCTCGAGCAAGACAAGCTGCTTGTGGTGCTGGTGACCGACAAAGACTTTCTGCCGTAGAAAATGAAAAAAGAAATCACGAAGAAAAGTCTTTCCTTTTACCTAATTCCATGGAAATTCTCGCTACTTTTTCTCTGCTTTCCAGGGAGAAACGGGAAAAGTAGATGACATGAGCAGCCACCTTGAGGCCGCTGTTTCCTCTTTGTTCGGATCTTTCTCTCCGCCTAACACATTGACTACCACCGTCACCTCCTCTTCTTCCGTCTCCCTTCCGCGGCCGCCTTTTCCCTCTCCGGTTTGATTGCGTTTTTTGCCCCACGCTCTCTCTTTTCATCGATAGAGGGCGGTCCACCTCGCATCGATGTTCCCGCGTGCTCTTGTAATGGTGGATTCCGAGCAGCCCCTCTCTCCCTCTCCCCCTCCTTCATCTGATGACGACATAGTAGTCGGATCCTCTTCCACTTCCGCGGCTGAGGAGACCTCTCTTCTTCTTCTTGGAAAACGCTCCACCCTCCACAACAACCCTGCGCTCCGCTCTCCTTCGCCACTTGCCACCGCCGCCACGACCACCACCATGGCCAGCAGCGGGGCGCCTCGTCCATTGGAGCGGTCTTCGGTAGCCGCACCGCCACAGTCACAGCCACAGCAGGCGTCGACGTCCTCGTCGTCGTCGTTGCGTAAGGGAAATAGGGCGGTGTTTACGCGGGAGGAGGTGGCCCTGCACAACTCGGCCGAGTCGTGCTGGCTCATCGTGGGCAACGACGTGTACGACGTGACCCCGTTCCTGGCGTCCCACCCCGCCGGCGCCAAGCCTCTCCTCCGCCGCGCCGGTGGTGATGCCACACGCGACTTTTATTTCCACTCCCGCACCGCCCAGCGCACCTGGAGCCTCTACAAGATCGGCGTCCTCGAAAGCTCCTCGTCCTTCCCCTCCTGCCTCCTCATGTGACGACGCGCCACCTTTCCCCCCAGCACCCCCCAACGACGCGTACCAGCAGCAACAACACAACCGCCCACGACTACCACGACCACCACCGCGGTGTTGAGGCTGCACCAACGAACCCCGTTCGCCCGCTCCGGGCCAGCGCACAGCTTGGGGCGAGGCCCCTCGGTTTCCTGGTGCGTGCTTTGCGGCGGGAGGAGCGACAGAGGAGAGCCACTGGGTTCAGACACCGGCCACGTGGGCTCGTACGGCCGTGGTGCTGATCATGCTGCATCACTCGCAGTGCGTGCTCCTCGCCATCGCGTCGCATGTGGGCTGGTGATGATGATGATGATGATGATGATGATGATCGTAAGCCCACACCAGACACACCACCAGGACAGGATGATGATGGAAGGTGCTTTTTATCCGGATCGCTGTTGCACGGTAACGTGCCCCTGCGCCATTGGCCAAAAAATAAAAAGGAAAATGATTTTCTTTTTCTCCGTTTGGGTTTCCTTCTGCTGCCGGCGTGTCACACACACACAAAGAGCGGAGAGACTCTGCTGCTCCGCCACTGCGCTCTCCTCTCCCCCCCGCCCCGCCCCGCCCCGCCCCCGGCCATACGCGTAGTCGTCCGTAGGCGGCGCACTCCCCACCCCCGCTTAGCGAGGACAAGAGGAAGAATCACCACAACCAGGAGGAGGTAGAGTGGTCGGTGGGGTGTGGGTGTGTGGCTGGAACCAACGACGACTTCAGCGCCCTTGGGGTCCGTCTGTTCTTTCGCGCTTGAAGCCGCGGCAGTGCGGGGATGGAGGCCAGAATGAAGGAAAACCACCTCATCCCCACCTTCCTCAACGAATTCATCGACGAATCGGAGGATCCTCTTGCCGGTGCGCTCCGCATGCCCCTCCCCAAACCAAATAAACAAACATTTAAATAAATTCAAAAAGAGGGGCGTGTCGTGTTGATCGTGTTCTCCGGCCGTGGGGCGTTTTCTCAATGAGAAATGAACTGATGTGTCTGTGAGCACGTCAGCTGACCCCCAACATGCTCTCTCTGCGCGCACACACAGAGGCCAAAGCGGAACTGGCAAGCATGCGATCGAGCTCCGCTCCTCCCATTCTGCCCGATGGCAACAACTGTACTTACCCTCTTTTCCCCTCCCGTCCCTTCCCCTTGGAGAGACCACCCCGCCCGCTTACTTCTCTCTACGCGACCCGGCATGACTTTTTTATTTATTTATTTTGAAAATCTCTCATTTCGTTTGGGGGAGTGGAGTCAGCAGCAATTGAAATCACCCACCACCCACGCCACCCACCACATGTACACACATACACATACACACACATCAAATCTCCGCGTTTGAGTTTTCAAGTCAAAACGCGTACGGCCGAGTTGAGGAACTAACGTTTTCACACTGTGTACAGCGGCGGTCTTTACGAGCCATCAGTTCTTGGCCTCTCCGGCTGAGTTGGACAACATCAGTCCGGATGACCCACGTCTCAGCCCGGGGTATTACGCCTATTACTATTCTCAGAGACGACTCGACCCTCGCCTGCCGCCTCCGCTCGTGGTGCCCTGGTCCGGCTACGGCCACTTTGAGGATGATGACAGCGCTGAAGGTGGCTACAGCGGCGAGCCAACGGAAGACGATCTTGCCAAGGTTTGTTTCACCTTTCTTAACTAATATCGCTGCGGGAGCCTTGGCTAACTTTTACAGCGTATTCTTCCCAGCAGCTATCCGTAGAAGGCAACTATCCGCCAGGTCGGGCTCAAATTGTTGCACCTCAAGCTCAGGCGCCTCAGGGCCGCATGCCTCGCGCAGCTGCTGCACTTTCCAGCTTTGGTGGGCAGCAGCCTGCAGCTCCCGGTGCCGGAGGAGTGCAGGCTGATTGGAGCGGAGCGGCCACCGGCGGTGGAAGCTTGGAGGACAACCCTTGGCCTCTGGCTGCCGACTCTTACCGTCCGAAATCTCCCACCGGACCCATTGGGCCTCCGCAACGTGCTCGGTCTCCCGTCTCTGCCAAGCCTTCACTAGGTGCGTGCATTCCTTGTCCATCCATCCTTTTAGCATGACTCTCAGTATTGATTTATTCAACATTTGCAGTCGAAATGATTCAGCAAGACTTCCCGCGTACACCATCCCCAGTCTATCAGAAGCCTGTCAGCCGTCCTACCAAGGCCGAAGCGGCTGCTGCCGCTGCCGCTCAGGCTCACGCTCACGCTCAAGCGCAAGCGCAGGCCCAAGCGCAGGCCCAAGCACGTGAAATGACTCTGGATCAGTTGCAGCAGCAGCAGCAGCAGCAGCAACAACAACAGCAGCAGCAGCAACAGCGTTCTGTCCGTCAGCAGCAAGTAGTTGCTGCTGCACAAGCTGCTGCAGTCGCTGCTGCCACGCAGGGACCGAGCCCAATGTACTATCCTGAGCCCATTGACCAACAGATTCACTCCCGCATGCATGGCCTTAGTCTTAACGACTCTTCGGTATCTGATCTGTCTTTGCTGTATGGTATTAATCCAGCTGGTGACTCATTCTCATTTCTGCTAAATGTCAAGACTGGATCGGCCCGCTATGCCGCTGAGCGACTAGAAAGAGAAAAACGAGCTGCGGCCGGATTTGCCTACCAGGACGACTTCGGGGGCAACATGAACGTGAACGTTGCGGCCGTTCCGCGCGTCTCTCACCACGCTCAAGGCGTTGGACGAAAGGGGGCTGGATACGGGGCCATGTCTGGTCCCTATGCTGCTTTCCAAGGCACAGGCAGTGCTAGCGCTTCCGGCCTCACATCCGCAGCTGCTGCACAGATGTATGCTGCAGCCTCCCAGAGCGGACAGTTCGGCACGTTGGGCGGAGTGACAGTCAATCCAACGACGGCTTATGCCATGGCTACTCTCGGTTACAACTCAGCCTCCTACAATGGCGGTGACCTCACCAATGGAACGCGCGGACTGAAGAGCAATCCGACAGCTCTTGGTATGGGTGGTATGGTAGGTGGCCCATTCGTCGGCGCTGGTAACGTCGGGGTTGGTGTCAGCGCCTCCCGCGTATCGGGACTGGGCGTCGGCGTACCACCTGAGTTCTACTCGCCGTGGGAAACCGAAGAGAGGACGGCGCACCTTGGCGCGCTCAACTCAGCGGTTGCTCCTGCCGTTGTGCGCGCTCCCGGAGTCGCTGCCGGTAAGGGGTCGACCTCCAGTCTTGGCGGTATGGGAATTAGCTTCATGGGACAGGTATGAATACGGGCACCATCATCTCGTTTCTCTTATTAACGAACGACACTCTGAAACAGGCCGCTGTTGGTAGAGCCTTGCCTGAGGAGCAACGTCTCGTAGTGCACCCGGTGCACGCCGCTGTCGGCGCGGCTATGGGCGGAGGCATAGGAATAAGCGTGCCAGACGTGCAAGTGCCCTCCACCGGACAAAATGCTCCTACATTCCGTGGCGGACGTAGCGCAGGGCCGTCTGGGGGTTACGGTGGAGGACACAAAACATCAGGTCCTCCTTCGTCTAAGGCCACTGCTCGTGGTGGCGTCTCTGAGGAGCCCATCACGTCTGCCCTTGGCCGTTCCTCCCTACTGGAGGAGTTCCGTAACAACAAGAACCGTAAATTCACTCTTCAGGTACCCTCCCACGTGCGGGTGCTTCGTAAAGCATCCAGGTCTAATGCCATAGTTCCAACGAACCTCTTGTCGTTCCATAATTAGGATATAATTGGCCACATCGTAGAATTCAGTGGAGATCAGCACGGATCACGTTTCATTCAGCAGCAGCTGGAAGAGGCTACACCTGGCGAAAAACAGATGGTGTTCAAGGAAATCCTTCCCTCCGCTCTCCGGTTAATGACAGACGTGTTTGGCAACTATGTCATCCAGGTACGACCTTTTGCCGTCTTGCAACACAAAGCATTCCGCACTAGGCTAATTCTGTTCCACAACTCCAAATGTTCTTGATGACTGTGTTATCCAATTTCTCTCAAGAAATTCTTCGAGCACGGGACGCCGGAGCAGATCAAGATACTAGGAGACGAGCTTATTGGCAATGTGCTCGCGCTCTCGATGCAAATGTATGGCTGCCGTGTGATCCAGAAAGCTCTCGAGGTCATATCAGTCGAGCAGCAGGAGAAGGTAGTCAAGGAGCTAGAGGGTAATATCATGAAATGCGTCAAGGACCAAAACGGCAACCACGTAATTCAGAAGTGCATCGAAAAGGTGCCCTCGCCGCTCATACAGTTCATCGTGGAGACTTTCTACGGTCAGGTACCTTCCCGCTAGCATCACGATGACAGTTCAAAACA
>CDEZ01019345.1:0-19676 GCA_000826365.1 Acanthamoeba royreba | reverse complement strand
AACAGTCTGTGAGCCGTCAACAAGATCTACGAGTTTGAGGATCTCTCGCTCGGGCTTCGTAGTGCCCTTGGCCTTTGCCAACACAGTCCTAACCTTTTCCGGTAGCTCATCTGTACAGGAGAAGCAACAAAGTATTAATAAGTATGTCTCGGCAAATAGCGGAGCGTGTGTACTGTCTCCATCGCAAATGTTGATAAGGGCCGCGCCAGCTGCCATCTTGAGCCTTATATCCGGCCCCTTTTGCGTTTGGATGATGTTGAGCAGCATCTTCAGCCCTCCGAGCATTTTCACTTTGGCCTTATTTGTGTCTAAATGAATATGATCGGCATTAGATGAGATTCCTTCCTGTGTGAACGAGAATCTCGTACTGTTATCAAGGCACAGGTTGGCAATTGCAAAGGCAGCATTCCTAACAACCGATTGGTCTCTCGAATCACGTAGTAGTACTACAAGCGGCTCAATCGCTCCTGCTTTGCCTGCTTCTACTCGTGCGAGAGCTGAACGTAACAATTCACAGGGTTAGGATTCAAAACTCCCTGAAGGCGAAGATGGATCTTACGGTCTTGCATGCATAAAAGGCCGATAATATTGGCTGCCCATCGCTTGGCTTCATTGTCTTTCTTGGGGGAATCAACCATGCGGACTAGTGGATCAATTCCACCCTTCTTGACGACCAAGTGTCGATTCTCCTCTGTTGGTAAGAACAAAAGATGAGAACGAAGCTTCGAAGACAAGTGAACTTTCTAGCACTTGTACCAGGCCCGAGGAGGTTGCCCAGAGCGAAGGCGGCCCATCGATTTACACGTATGTTGGTAGAATGAAGACAGTTAACCAAATGCCCCACGCCTCCACCTTTGCTTACAATTCGTACAGCTTCCTCTGTAAATATGTACTGAGTGAGAACCAAGCACGGAGCACTACGCTGTAGTAAGATGAGGCAAGGGACGTACCGCTGTCCATGCAGATGATACCAATTGCATTGCACGCCCATCTTTGTACCGTTTCGTCGCCTGATTTGAGCAATCGCAGGATGTAGTCCATGCCTTTTAGATCAAGTATCTCCTTCTTGTTGGCGTCTGATCACACCAAAGAAGTAAGGCCTCATTGTTAACATGAATGGTGGCCGAATGCGAGCATGTACCGTTATCAATGCACATGTTGCCCACGGCACACACGCTCCAGCATTGAACTTTGATATCGCGTGACTTGAGGCGCTGCACCAACAGCCGCAAGCATCCATGGCGCGCCATCTCCTGACGATTGTTGGCTGCACGTAATGCCAAGCACACATATGAATCAGCTCATGCCCATCCGTGCGTGCGTGTGTGATCAGGGCCACACAACGGTACCATTATCCTTGGTAAGCCAGGATATAGTGTTAGCTGCCCATTCCTGCACGCGTGACCGGGACGATGCCAGGCTTGCCACGAGGCTCTTGGCCTCCTCCACCGGCAGTGCAAAGTCGGCTGTAGGCCGAGTACATCCGGAGGTTAAAGAAATTACACTCGGAGAGAAAAATAAGTGGTGGTTGTATTTATCCAATTCTTCCCCAACCAAAAATTTCCCTCAAAATCGAAAATAAATACATTAAAATAAATAAATAAATAAATAAATATAATCCGCTTGCAGCATGTAATGTGGTACCAGTTTTTTGCGCTTTTTCGGAGAGGTCCTTGAGGTAGTCCACCTCTGTAAGAGAAGGGAAGTTAGTAAGCCGGCAGACAGGCCACTTATTTGTGGCAAATATGAGCGGAAATGCTGACGTGCCTTTCTTGGTGGCCTGGCTATTGCCCATGCTGCACGACTGTCGGGTGGTTCCTTCTCTTCTCGTGGCTGAGTTAGGTTGTTCCGGAGGTGTGCAGAAAGGGAAGCAGAAATAGCCTCCTTGGCCAGATGATTGCAAATTCTTCAGATTCCCAATTGTGCCGCGGTAGATTTCGAAACTTAAATTTTTTGCGAAATAGTTCACGATTTTCCTCTTCGTGTTCCTACCCAGAAGGACTGTGGCCGGCCCAGAGCCATGAAAATGGACACCAAGTACTACACACACGTGAAAGAGGAAAAGCCAGACTTCCTCTCCGGGTCCTCGCGACACCCGGACTACTACCACCGCACTTCCTTTGAGAAGGTGCGCGACTGGTGGGCTGCACACCCCATCCTGCGCAAAGTGTACCAAAGCCCATTCTTCCCCATTTATTTATTTATTTATGAAATATAATTTTCTATTCAATTTGTTCCTTTCATGCCCATTGTTTTCATTCTTAGAAATTCAAATTAAATGAACATTGGCGTGCAGGTATGTGGGTCTGGCCATCACGGTCCTGGTGCTGGTGCTTACGCTGGTGCTGGTCATCTTCTTCCTCTCCCCGCGAGACCCCGAGCTCATATTCAAATCGGCCAGCGATGTCAAGCTCTCCTTCTCTCCCTTCCGTTTGGCTTTCAAGGTTTTGTGCGCTTCCACTGCACGTGTGCATCGTCGCAGTCGATGATGGTGACTGATGGTATCTCACTCGTGTGACACTTGATGTTGCCTCGTGCAGGAACACTTTGTGGTGGACAATCCAAACTATGTCCAACTGAATGTGAAGCTCTTCACTGGTGCTGTCTATTACAACGACACCAGCCTTGGAACGTGGGACTTTGAGCCAGCGACAATAAGCCTGCGCGATGACAAGGTGCGTCGCCTGAGGGTGTGATAGATTGATAGATAATCTATTGCTCACTCATGTGCCACCAATAGAGTTATACGATTCCTGTTCAAGTAACAGGTCCGCCTGCCGTGGCCGCCTCCATTCAGCAGGAATGCGCTCGTAACTCTACGTTCACTCTGCGCGTTGATGGCTGGGTCGGTACGTGAGCGAGGATCTTGTTCTCTTATCGATAGATGATCACTCAGGACTAACCACTCGATCATGTACAGGCGTGAACTTCATGTTCTATGACGATTTTTGGAGAACTTCTTATCTCCGTACATTGCCCTGCGCCGCTTCGTGATGTTATGGTACACATCACTAGCAACATGTTGGCCGAGATGAATGAAAATAATGGAGATTTGGATGGGGATTGTTCTGTACATCATACCATCTTCACCATCTTACGAGAGGACCAGAAGGGCCCCTTACTCCGCAGGTGCCCCTCTTTGTGCAGGTAGCCGCGACATAGGCTCACCACCGCTGCCACCCACCACACTGCGGCCACAAAGTAGATGGACAAGATGGTGGTTTCCGATGGCAGGCTGCAATGCTTGAAATAGATCTCAGTCAGTTCTTCATCATCGTTGGGTCCAGCTTCTCGCTTATCCTCCGCCGCAGGCGGTTCTCCTTGTGGTTCCTGCTCGTCTCCACTTCTCTCGTCCAGTGGCCTATCTTTGAGTGATCCACCCCTCATTTGCCACCGGCTCGCTACTACAGTGCCATAACCTTCCCTAACTTGGCTCTCTTCACTTTGTAAGTCAGTCGAAGCTGTATCATCACCACCGGCGTGCGCCGATTTCCTCTTTCGCTCTCCTGCTCACGTATTAGACCCTTTTTGACAGCACAGAATAGGAGAGCAGATCATACGATTCGTTGTATGAACTGTGGCCAGGACGAAGCTAGGATCAGCACGATTACGCCAATTGAATGTAGACACCGTAAGTTCTTGCACTCCTGTGGCGCGTGCATTACAGGAACCATCAGTCGCCATTACTAAGCAAGGTGGAGGTAGTTATACCATTAGGGTGATGGTAGAGACACGAGTAATGGGTGTGCCCAGAGAATACAAAGGCTGGATTGAGAGTGCTCATGATGAGCTCCGTGGCCTCCCTGCTAATCACATCCTTGTGGGGAATGTTGTCGTATTTCAGTACCCCATCTTGCAGCTCATCGCCACGAAACTCAGATAGTTCTGCAAAACAAGAATGATCATAAGGCTATTGTGGTAAAGAGTCAGCTGCAGAGTGAGGAAGTACTGGACACGAGCTCTTGGGTCACATCGGTGTCAATGCAGAGCTCCTGATTTGCTCTATATAGAGGGAAGTGAACGAGCAGAATTGGGCGACGATTTCTCCCCTCCTTGGCAGCGGTCGCGAGCTTTTCGGCAATCTGCTTTAGCTTGTTATCCGCGCTTCTACAGTACATGCAATCGTCTTCGAATGCCATGGAGTTGAGCATGACGAAGGGCTGTTCCTTAACATAGAACAATCTATTTGAATCGCCAAACTCCTCTTCAAACCGCCTGCACATTGTCTCAAACTATTAGCATCAATTCTCTACAAGTGCTATGCAAGTAAAACGACGAACCGTATGCGGCTGGAGGACACTCTGTCGTGGAATCCAACGTCGTGATTGCCCACTACGACTTCAAGAGGAGTGTCTGGTTCGTGCCGGAAGATACGCCTGAAGCGCGAGACGTCGCCTTCCCACTGTCGTAAGGTTGTCCACTACATAGTATCGGACGAAAGCATCAGTCCTAATATTCATATATCAGCTTGCATCACGTACCTTGCCCTCATCCGTGGCATCACCTAGGAGGATTGCTGCGTTGGGAGTGAGAACATCCAGAGCCGATTGGAATGCGCGCTCCATCTGCCACTCGCGCCGTGCTCGATCGAACCAGTGTCCGTAGGGACTAGAGACGTGGAAAGTGGGAAAGAGATAGGAGGCAGCAACAGAAGGGGTTGTGTAGGAGAGAACGGACTACCGACCATCAGTTCAGTCTTTTCCAGATATCATTTTAAAAATTGTAATGCATTGGTTATTATTAATATAAATAATTACACCAAAAATGGAAAGTCAAATTCCTAATTCAAAAAAGAATGAGAAAGAAAAGAAAAAAGAAAAAAAAGAATGAAGAACGAAAAAGGAGGACCACGGTGGTCGTACCCGAGGAGGTGGGTGTCCGCTACAAGGAGCAGGTGAAGGCGGTCATCAGCCCCCTCGGACGTAGCGGAAAAGGGTCCAGGCCAGCCCCCACAGCGCACAAGGGCGACGTAGTAGAGGACGTACTCGGCCACGAAGATCGCCACCACGGGCAGCAGGAGCACCACCCACCCACGTGACCGCCACCACGCAGCCCACAGCGTTGGTCGCCAGTCTGGCGTTCCCTGGCCTGCGCCTGCGTGTCCCCAGGCATCGGCTTCCCGCCGTCCCATCGTTTGCCACACAGCAAGGAATTTGGTCAACTACGAAACTAATTACGAATTGATCATAAAATTTGATATGTACATTTCGTTTTACGCAAGGCAGCGATGCCGCTCTTGTTGTTTGGAAAGGATCGTTCCTATCCATGTAAGCCTTTTGTCGCATCCCATAAGTGCTGGCACCGCCACGATCACGATTGTACAAATGGTGAAATCCCTCATCAGTTGAGTAGGCAGCACGGGATGGATGAGTCACACTGTTCCTGAGACCCATTCGGGCACGAATGGAGTCCTCTGAACCTTTCGGGTTACCAGCAGCAGACAAGTGACTGTACCAATGATAGCAAGCAGGTGGGACCACCGCTGGTGAAGAAGAGAAATGTCAGAAGGCTCACAAAGCAGAGAATAGATCATCACGATTGTAACTGAGGCCTATGATACCTATGAGCGTGATACGCAGAGAAGACAAACATATCGCTATCATGGCGATCACATCTGGACAAGCTTCTTGCTGCAGAAGCCATCTTGTTTGTGATAGGTATCATTGGTCTCAGCCACAGAGAACCACTTTTTTGAATTTCGGAAACGGAACGCAAACAAGTTTTCCAGTTCAGACATCTGGGGCGGAGACATTTCTCACACGAGGAAAGTAGCTGCGGTACCAGAGGGCACCATCTACATCTCTCTGAAGGACCTCATAGGGAGTGAGTAATTAAAAGAAAGGGAGGATCAGAAAACAAAATGGGCAATTTCGTTGCGAGTAAGGCCTTCCTGCCGCCCTATCCGTCCTACGATGAACAGATGCCCACCCTTGTATGGGCCACCTCCAAGATGGGCGATCGCATCCCCTGTACCTACTGGGCCCACTCTTCGTATTTGAAATCCTCCAAATGATCATCAATTAATTGCATTCAATTAATGAATCAATCTCCTTGCGCTGTGATATCGTTCCTCCAGGCCCAGATTTACAGTACTGTTCAGCCATGGGAATGCAGAAGACATAGGGCAGCTAAACGAGTGGTTCGGCTACCTCTCCCGCTCGCTCGCCGTACGAGTCCTCTCTCTCCCTCTGCTGCTCACCTGCTGCTACTTCTTGAATGGCCAACGAGACTGTGGTCCCTCGGTGAACTTCATCATCTTGATGGGAGGAAGAGAGTGGTCATGGATGAAGAAGGAGGAACACGTCAGCAACTTACGTCATGGCCATCATCAAGAAGAGCGGAAGAGTTGAGACTCACTCACGCCTGACACATGTAATGATGATGCAATTGCAGGTCAGCGTGCTTAGCTACGACTACCGTGGCTACGGGCTACATCCTGGCGTGCCCACAGAGGCATCGTGCTATGCTGATGTAGAAGGCGTCTACGAGCTTCTCACCAATGAATACAAGATTCCGCCTTCCCGCATCATCTTGTACTCCTTGCCGTCAACGAGTCTGTGCTCACCTTGAATACTGATGGCTTTGTCCTCAGGTATGGTCGATCCATCGGGTCAGGACCCACATGCTACCTGGGTCAGCGACTTAGTGCGCTTGCTCGAGATAAGAACCGATCCTGGTGGACTCCCTCTCTTATCTGCCGAGGACCTTCAGTGTAATCCCTTCTATTTTGCTTGATCACAAGTTGCTGTTGCAACTTTTCTGATTCTGTTTCAACAGAGATGACGATCTAGATCCTATGAGCTCCTCTTCATCTCTGCCTGCTGGATTCATCCTTCAAAGCCCAATCGTACGTGGTCATCGTGGCTTATGATTGTTTCTTTGATAACGGCTCATGTATGTGTTTCAGGCCAGCGCCATTCGCGTAGTCTCCACTACGTTGGCAATGTTACCTGTAGATATCTTTGTAAATGTTAACAGAATCGGTACAGACGCCTCAATTGTTGCACCTGTGATATAGTCTAATCTTATCTGCCCAGGCAAAATCGAGATACCTACGCTTATTGTCCATGGTACAGCAGACGAGGTAGTGCCCTATTGGCACGGCACTGAGCTTTTTGAACGAGCTGCTAAACCATATAAGGTGCCATCCTTGTGCTTCCTAGTGTCCTAGTCTTCCTCAACTAAGAGTATCTTATGTCACTTGTGCAGCTTATAAGCTTGGACGGGGCGGGTCATAACAATGTAGAAGCCGATTACTTGGATGAACTGCTGACGTCACTCAACGAGTTCCTTATGTATCTGGAAAAGAAGGATCAGTATGGCGAAGAAGACGCACGATCATCATCGGCCTCTGGTGACCGAGCAGACGACGGTGACGACAATGAAGACGAGGCGCACTCCTAGTCGTCCTCTCTTACTGAGCTTCTGCTGCACCCAGAGCGTGTATGTACAGAGGGTAAAAGCACAGCCAGTTAATGATTTAGGTTGTTTCTGTATCAAGCACTGGTACATTTCACACGCTCGATGGTCCGGAAGCCTGGTTGAGCTGCGTCACAGTTTCCTCTACCATCTTTACCAACGAGGGCGGCACGGCGGAATGAGCAGAGGAGAGAAGGGCAAGCTCTCGCTGCGCGTGACTGAGAGCATTAGGAAGTTCCCCCTTGAGCTTGCTGTATACCTGGGCCAGATGCCAGTGAGCGAGTGGCAAAGGTGCTCCCGTCCGCCGTTCCTCCCGTCGTATCGAGTCAAGGAACACGGCACGCGCCCTGAAGAACTCCTTGTTGTGAGCAAACACCAACCCTTGCAGGTACAGCCCGACCGGATGAGGATTGCCCTGTACGTTACACAGGAATGGTTGGTAACCACCTACAATTGATGGGGCAAGGCGACATACGGGCTGCATCTTGGCGGCTCGACTGAGTGTGGTGTGGGCGTCTTCCCACTTATCCAACGAGATGTAGAGTTGAGCCAGCTTGAGCAAGGCCACCAAGCGCGCGCTCTTGTCTGATTCACTTAACAAACTATCGATCTGCTTGTAACTGGCCTCGGCAGCATCGCTCATGCCTTGCCTCGTGTAGACCTCCGCCAGCTCGTGCAAGCATAGAGGAACATGGTCGCCTGCACCACAGTTCATGTAAGTCTGGCCTGCTGCTCGCCTCACAAGCTACAGTAAGTACCACTTATATCGATGGCCTTCTTGTATTCTGCGATGGCTAGCTCTGTCTTCTGCTGAGCAAGATGGCAGCGGGCCAGCTGTCGATGGTAAAAGGCCTCTACTTTCTCCTTGGGCACTGCGTAGTGGACATATGTCAGCTTAATCCAGCTCATGATCTAGCATAGGGACAGGGAGAGTACTTTCGGTGGCTGCATCCTTGGCTAGGCGTAGGGCTTCCTCTATGTCGGCTTCACCGCCCTTCAGGAGGCAGCAGTCGCTCAAAGCAAGCCGTAACACGAAGATCTTCCCCTCGACCTCTTGTTGTTGTGTTACCAAGGCAGCCTCGTCGTCCTTCTGCTTACGAACGGGAGGTTTGGTGCTCGCTTTACGCAGAAGATCGAGTGACTGTTGAAGGCTCGCCTTATGTTCCGTGTGAAGGCCGAGCACGTGGCGCAACAAGTTGGCCGTAGAATGGGCCTTGACGTTGGCTGCAGGAGATAGGAGGCATTGAGAATAGGTTGCGGCCGCAAAGAGGAACCATGAGTGCTTGTTCAGGGGATCGATGTGGAGCATCTTGGTCAGGTGACTTATCACGTTCTGTTTGTTGAAGCCAAACGCACATAGTTAGCAATGTGGGGTATAACAAGACAAGCCTGCTGCACCTTCATGCCGCCATCCCATCTGGGCTCCTGTTTGTCTTCCCCAGGCGTAGGCACATTACGACCAAGCCGAAGTAGAGCCTCCGATATGAGGCGATAGCGCGATAAATAGTTCTGGATTCTTGAAAGTCAGTCGAGTCGAGCAAAGGGGCAGCGGCAATTCGCCAGGTACCTGGAGCTTGGGATAAGTAATGTGTGACGAAGTGGTGCATAAGGTGCGTAGGGTATCGCCGCTCTGGAAGTGATCCATTACCTACATTTATCCATGATATTGTTAGATATTAACTAGCGATGAGGCCATCAAGGCGAAGCCATTTTACCAGCGATGCAAGGGAATCCCACTGATGTTCATCATCGGGGTGAAGATGATAGGCCTTGCTCAGGCTCTGCTTTGCTTCTTGCCTCCGATTCTGCAT
This sequence comes from Acanthamoeba royreba, assembly GCA_000826365.1. Taxonomy (NCBI): domain Eukaryota; phylum Discosea; order Longamoebia; family Acanthamoebidae; genus Acanthamoeba; species Acanthamoeba royreba. The sequence goes on along the minus strand of CDEZ01019345.1, from coordinate 10,446 downwards.
TTGAGTCATTAGTGCTGAGTACTAAGAGTTGGGGCTGCATATCAGAAGATCTTGCCTGCTTCAGGTAGAGGATAGCTTGCATGACATATAACTCAGCGGAAGGCACTTTGCTGAGCTTCTGAATTTGCTGGAGAGCCTTTTGCGCCACATCATAATCGGCGATGAGGATTCCCAGTCCACTCATCATTTGCCAGCCACCCAAATAGTTCCCGTCCGCTTTAACACTAATATTGAAGGAAATGCCAAGTTATCATTCTGTACTCTCTCAGGCCAACTCAAGATGACTTACCATTGCATGACGTATTTCTTGGCCTGCAGAACATCGCCTTGGTGATACGATAGCTGCGCGAGCAGAAGGAGCGTTTCCTTCTCCGCTTTGTTGAAAGCCTGATCCTTGGCCTTGACCTTGGCCTTGATCCATTTGTCAGTCTATGAACAGACAGCACTTGAGTATTGTCAGCAGAGATACCGTTTCGAGAGAAGAAAGAAGCTGGCGATGTGTTTGCACACTGCCATCAAGCTTCCCAGACAAGAATTGAGCTCGGCCAAGATTCCACACCAGCTGGACATCTTGAATATCCTTCAGCTCGATTGACGCTGACACGTACCACACTCATGTTAGCAATAACAAGGGGATCACAGCCAAAGATGAATGCGCACCTTCCACACCCGCACGTGTTAAGTCCTGCACTGCCTCATCAAATCTGTTCATTCGTACTAGAAGGCGTGCTCTATTTGTCAAGACAATGTTCGACTTCTCTTCGTCGCTTAGTCCATCTGAAGCTCACCTCGTTAGCACACCAATACAAGCCCTGTAGTTCAGAAACTGACATACCGTTTCCAGAAAACGGAATAAGAGTACTTAAGACCCTCTTTCCGCTCGCAGACGTCTGTTTCTGGCCAGAGCCTTTGCTCGGAAGAAGCGAGAGAGCATTAGTGAAGCAGCGGTGGGCAGCCTGATAGACGCCCCGTGCTTCGTTCAGAAGGCCCAGCATATTCCAGCCTCCGGCGGAGTGTTTGTTAAGAGGATGAGCACTAATAGTACAATCAGTCATCAAGAGTACTCTTAAGCGGTTTTTGGAGAACTTACCGCATGTATACATCCATCGACAGCATAGCCGAGTGTATGTCACTTCCGCCAACGATGTAACCCGTGTAGCCCAGTCCCTCTCGACCTTGCCACTACGACACAGTCAAAACATTTCCGCACCAGGACTACATCCCACGGATGAAATAAGTACGGTATAGTCTTGAAGCGTGCAAGCTTGCTGATAAGATGTTGTTGCAGCTGTCAACGGACGAGTAGAAGTTGTGGGGTCTGTCTGAACCTCAGCCAACAGCGCATGTCCTGCCCAAACTGATGCATTATCTGGGTTCAAGGACTGTACTTTGAGCAGTGCCTGCTCAGCTAATTCATAATCGCCATGGTGAATGTACAGAAGACTCAGGTTCACCCAAGCCTTGTCGTCCTAAATGGGAAAATCAGAATGTTAGTAAAAGAAAAGGGAAAGGCCGATGAATGAATAACTTACGTTATCGTTGATCTTGATCGCTGTAACAAAGGCGTGCTGGCTGATAGCTGGGAGAGTTCGGTAAAGCAGCACGCCCAAAGTGTTCCAGTAGAGGCCATTCTTTGCATCTATCGTGAGCGCTCGCTTAATCCAAGATACCGCTTCACCAATCATCTTCTCTATTAGGTCAACAACAACAAGCTGTTTAGTTTCCTTCTTATCTCAGCCAGGTCGAATAGAAGTCTGATCGTACCGTATGCTTTTCCATCGGTTGGAATGTGGGTATCGTAGACAAGTGCACGAAAGTAGGAGTTCACCGCAAGGTCATAATGCAGGGAGGCACAGTTGGCATCGATTAGGACAGCTTTCTCGTACGCCTTGGCACCTTCATCGAGCCGTTTCAATTTTTCGTCTCTCTTTTGCTTGATGTTTTCGGTTGTCCATTCCTGGCGAATAGACATTAGAGATAAGCAAGGAGGAAAAGGAAGAAGGTAACTACCCCTGAAGGCACATAAGGTAGGTGATAGTGCAGCGTATGAACGTCACCAAGCAATTTCCAGAGGCACTGCAGATTATCTTGAATCTTGATACACTCTTCGAGCATTTGTTCAGCTTCACGTAGATTGTCCGCCGCTCTGATAAAAGATTAGTTATAGCACCAGAATGGATTCCGCGATGTGATCAACAAACATACCTTGCGATGAGGCCTTCCGTTATTTGTGCTGTGGCCAAGGAAATGAGAGCCTGCGCTAGGCCCTTCATGGCGGGCAGATAGGTCTCCTTGCTTTGGAGGATATCTGAATTTCAACCGTGAGACCTCGGCCGATGGCAAAGAGTTAATACACGTTCACGCACCCTTGAACAGGGCGGTGGCCTCCTCAGTAAGACCGAGCACAAGCTTAGTGCAGGCGACCTGATAGCGTGATGCTGCGCAGGTTGGATCGAGGTCGAGAGCCCGTTCGAAGCCCTTGAGCGCAGCAACATATTTGCCTGTAGAGACATCAGGTTAGAACGCTTGCACCAGAGAGTGGTGAAACAAACCAGTTGCAAGGTAGCACTGTGCAAGCCCCTTCCAGCACAGATCATCTTTGGGGTCCAGCCTCAATACATTGTGAAAGGCCGGTATGGCAGCGTCATACTTGCTGCTCTTGAGATAGTGGAAGGCTAGGTTTCGCCAAGCCCACTTTACTCTGTCAATGGGTTTTAGTTGCGACAGCAACACCAAGCACTCACATTGCTGTAGGATACTTGCCTGTTAGACTTGGAAGACACTTCCTTCCACAGCGTTACGGCAGCGGCCTTCTGTCCGCTTTGAATATAGATCTCACTGTAAATAAATGAAGATGAGGGTTAGACTGGCCAAAATGCGCTTTGGCAGAAGGTAATACCTGAGCGAGGCGCCAGCGTCACTGTCGAGCGAATCACTAAGTGTGAGTGCTTTCTGGTAGCATCGTTTGGCCTTGGTCAAATCGACCTCAACACTACGATAGTAGTGGCCAAGATAGGTGAAGTTGCCTGGGAATCTAGGGTCCAGTTTTGCAGACTGCAAGAACTGGGCCTGCGCGTACTGCTTATTGGATCGGAACTCGCCTGCCCAACGTTTGACATAAGAAGAGCCAGCCCAGCAAAGAGTAGGAGAAGACCGTACCACCCATGTACCAGTAGCTTCTTCCGAGGTGGTAGTAATACGAAGCTACCTGACCATTGACCTCGACGGCAGACTTGAACAGTTTGCTTGCAGATTCGTAATGTTCACTAACATTATGAGAGCATTAGTACGAGCAGATTATGTCGGTAGAATAGGCACATACCGCTGATACTCAATAAGGCCAAGTTGAACGAGAGCATCGTCATGTTTCGGGTTGATAGCAAGCACCTTCTTGAACATACCCTCGGCCAATTCAACTTCCTTTGCCTCTAAGTATGTCTCTGCCAATCCCTTATGAACAAGCAGCTATTAGCATATGAAGTGCTTCAGAGTTAACCATCATGGTACCATCATGGCTAGTGTGTTGGACGCTTCCCGGTCCAATACGGTAAGGTACAACCCTTGCGCTTCTTTCCTTCTTTTAGCTAGATGATGCACCTTGGCTTGCACCAAGTTCAGCTTCGTGTTGGCACTGGAATATGGAAACAAGTGAGCGGATGCCACAAGTGCGAAGGAAGAACATACGTCTGCAGTTGTGATTTCATTTGTTGTTCGTTGGCTTTAATGGCCTGAAGTCCCTTGGTTACGCACTCACTACTGTGCTGAAGAGATTGATTCCGAAGATGAAGCTCAGCCAGAAGAATCCAGCCAGGTACCCAGGTCGCTGCATTATAGTTATATAACTAAGGGAATCGTCCGTTATGCTGAAGGATCATTCATCATACCATGACCCTTCAGGCCAGATGCTATTAATGCAATAAGCTCATCTACCGATCTGCCCTGCTGTTCCTTGCTCTGATTTCATCCGCACGCGTCAGCATTACTCGAGCGAAGGCAAGCAAGTGTTAAATACCTTGACAAACTGTGCGTGCTGCGAAGGCGGCGGAAGAGGTCCCAACAAAAAGGTCCCAAGAAGCACCCAACTCAAAGATCGGTGCGGGAACGACCGCACCAGCCGTTTGAACAAGCGTTGTTGCTCGTCTCTATCAACGACAGAGTTATCCTCTTCAGCAACTTCTAACAGAATCTCGAATGCAAGAGGAGAAGTGGGCTGCCGCTGCACAGCATGGCGACAACGCTGAATAATTTCGAGCCGCAACTGTTCATGAATGGATGAGATCAGTTGCATGGTCATAAACAGCACTAGGACGTACCTTCTCTGATTCCTGAGGATCACTAGATGAGGCCAGAGTTCCTCTAAGTCGTTGAATATACTCTTCATGAAATGATGCCATGCCTGGAAGGTCCATGTCAATCACTCTGAGTAACAGCTGATTGACCTGGGCCGCCGCCTGGGCCTTGTCGTCGCTTGTAGCTCCCTCTCTTGCGTTTTCCTCTTCTTCTTGTGCTTTATACTGCGCCAGCAGTTTGCGCAGCATCTCAAGTGCGTCTGCTGCATTTCCTTCAGCCACAGCAGCTTCCAGGATCCCATTCCATATAGCAATGGCCTGATCACACGTGTGGAGTTCAACTCCCGATAAGCAAGCAGCCCCTACCCTCTTCTTTGACACTGATGAATGTGGAATGGCTGAACCTTCGCACGGTCGGCCGCTTGGAGGTAGGCATCGGCGAGCTTGGCCGTGAGATCCTTTTTCCTCTTGGGCTGGTCCTCCCTAAATGTCACGCGATTGCATCAGTGCTATCTCTTCCTCAACAACATGGTGGGCACGTGTCCGTACGGAATGAGCTTCAGAATGGCCTCATACACTTCGGCAAGCTTGGCCCACTGCGAAGTCTTCTGATACAGCTTGGCCAGACCCTAGAGAGTTACCAATACACGTTACCATTTTGTTGTTAAATATACTTCAAAGGCTCAAATAAATAAAAATTTGATTACTTGTTTATATTTTATATCATCTATTGTTATCGGCTAAATTCACCATAACTCAGCAATGAGAGGAAATAAATATTTTAAAAATATAAAGGAAAAATCGAGGAAAGAAGAGAAAATAAGCAGACCTGCCAAGCAAGAATGGTGGAGGGTTGGAGAGTCGTGGCGCGGCGGTAGGCCTCCTCGCTCTGCTTTTCCTGTCCGAGCTCGGCGGCAGCGAGACCGATGAAGACGAAGACGTTGTAGTTCTTGGAGTCGAGCTTCAGTGCCGCCTTGCAGTGCTGTAGCGCCTCCTTCCACTCCTTTTTGTCCAGTGCCTCTCGCGCGGCCTTGAGTTCTTGCCGCAGCTGCGCCTTCGGGTCCGCCATCTCTGCTTGGACCCGCACGCAGGAAGAGATGTTGTTGCACAAAGAAAATAAAGGAAAATCATTTTCCTCTATTTTTGTGGTAATTTCTTTGTGATTTTCTTTCTTTTTCTTTCTGGAATTCTAGGAAGGCGCGCCAGGCAAGATAGAGAAGGAAGGAGGAGATGGCGTCGGGAGTGGCCCGGTTTAAAGCGTTCCTGCGGCGAGGGCTCTCGCTGGAAGGATTCAAATTCGCGCTCTACCTTACTGTGCCTGCCGCGATCACTGTGACGCTCCTCTATCCGGGGCACGTGTCGCGACTGATCTCTTTCGTACGTGATTCCGGCGCATCAGATTGTGTGAGTTTAAATAATATGCAAATAATATTTTAGATATTTTACTTATCCATGCCACATCCGCATATTTTTAAAATAATATTTGCAAGATGTATTTCTGATATTTATTCAATTTTCATATGGCGTGTAGTTCCCGTTTGTGGTGTATCCGCCGGAGGATCCAACTATGCGTCGAGTCAATGAGGACTTCAGGAGGAAGCAGCTTGAGGCGCGGGAGCGTCAATCGCAAGCAGGCTCCATGCAGGACAAGCAAGCCTAAAACTACTACAAGACGAGGACACTGGTGATCACGAATGCAGACGAAGGTGATGGCTCAAGTGAATGGTGCAGGCAGGCAGTGTTTGTGCTTTCCTTTCACGGTCAGTGTATGTACAGAAGAACAGGCTCACCTTCTTGCTTGATCCCACGCGCTGCCACGGGGCGATCGCTCGGCCAAAGGGTAAAACTGGCCAAGTGATCGCACCGCTGATCACCATTCGTCGTCGTCGTCGTCGTCCTCGAGCACGACAGAACCTATACGTTGCTTGAACAGGGAGATGTCGTGTTGAGGCGTGTGCTGGCTCTCCTCCTTTTCCCACTCCTCGCCTTCATCGTGGTCGTCATTACCTTCTTCCCAATCTTCGAGATCGCCATCATCAGGGGCAGATGCGTCCTCGCCCAGGACGTCGTTTCCCTGCTTCAGGATACGGACGATGTCCCGCAGGCCGCGCATGGAGGCAAAATACAGTGAATCCTTGCCGCCGACCTTCATGTGTATATCTGCTCCTCGCTGCACGAGGTACTTCACGACTTGTGGATTACCTGTGAATGTATGATGAGCAGGAATGAACGCTCGTCGCTCGCGCATCTCTGGCGTACCCTTGAGAATGGCTGTTACGAGCGGGGTGGAATAGGTCTCCTTGTGGTTGATGTCAGCTCCATTCTCTACCAGCAGTTTGACCATCTCCAGATTACCGGCCGAACACGCAAAATAGAGTGGCTTGTGTCCACCGCCTGCTCGCCGTCGTCAGTCACTCAGCCAAGCTCACCATCAAGATTAGGGCTAGTGAGGACCAGAAAGATTCACATCAGCACCGCACTTGATAAGCAGCTTGGCTATGGGTACGTTGCCCCTAAGGTCAGCCATGGCCCTCACTTTGTAATTGTCCTAGTTTGAATCTTCATCAGTACATTGCTGAATGATCTTTAAGCAGAGACACGCTGATTAGGTACCTGGACGGCAACCACAAGAGGTGTATAGCCCTTGCCATTCTTCTGGTTGACATCTACAGGATCTTTTGTATCACTTACTCGCTCGCAGAGCAGATCTCGAACAATCTGCTTATTGCCTACGGCCGTTGCGAGTAGTAGTGCGCTGTTGCCTCCGTTATCTCGTCGGTGAACGTCCGAACCCTTCTCGATCAAGAGTTGAGCAATCTTCATTCCGGTCTGCTGATTTCGCAACAGGCAAGCCCACAACAGTGGCGTACGTCCCTCCACATCGTCTTCCGCGTTAACATCTATCGGATAGGTTATGAAATCAGTGATGTAAAAGCTAAGAAGCATCCAACGAACATACCTGCCCCATTTTCTATCAGCAGCTTGATGATTTCAAGATAACTCTTCTCAAGATCACCCGAGGAGAGGTTCCTCCTGTTTTGTCTCCTAATAATGTTGATAAGCAGCGGACCTTTGCCAAGATTGAACCCATCCTCACCTGATCAAAGTGGTTTAGAAAAAATGCCACACAGAAAGAGCATTCAGAGTTTACCACTTTCGCCTATCGCTTCCTCTTCCTTGTCTCTGTGGAAAATGTTGACACGTTCTCGGTAACTCTTGCTGCGCGACCGCTTGCTGAGGGTAGTCCGCGGTTCCTGTTCCTTACCCTTGCTCTTGTATTCCTCCTCGTCTTCTTCCATTTCACAGTGTTCACCCCAGCTTACTTCGTCATCCGTCCATTCCTCTATGTTCATCTCGTCATCGTTCCCTTCTTCCGGCGTATCTTCAATGCGCATTGTGTCAACCGCTTCGCCAACCGTATTTACATCTGCCCCATGCGCTATGCAAAGCTTGACTAGGTCGAGATCACCTTCGATGCAAGCCGAGTAGAAGGCGCTCACTCCATGGGCCTTGGCATTAACGTCGCACCCACGAGCCAGAAGTAGTCCAGCAACTTCAAGCCGGTCCTGACTTGCTTGGTCCTTAACTCTCTGCTCCCGTAGAATGAAACTGCCGCTTGTCCTTAAGGAGCCAGGCCGTTGAGGAAGAACAGTGAGGAAGTGGAGGCAGTTGCGACCCTGAGCATCAGCGACCTTAACCGATGGTTGTTTTTCATGAAGGAGATACTTGGCCAGTCGCATTTGTCCATTTCTGCACGCGTAAAGCAAAGGTGTCATGCCCTCCCCGTCGGCTTTGTCTATCGATTCGCCTATGATTAAGCAAGGCTTAGTCGGGAGGAAGCTTGCGACTGTGTCAGTAAGTATCTGACTTACCTCGAAGCGCAGCAAACAGTAAAGTTTCATCACCGTAGTTCACATTGTCCGAACGACTGACTGCGGCGCCCCTAGTCAGCAGTAGCTGTGCGGTAGCCACGTCATCCTTAGTAAAGGCCTTCCATAGAAGCGGGTGATCGTCGCTATCAGTGTGATTCACATCGGCTTCCTTTTCGACCAGCAGATGGACCATATCCGTCATGCCATTTTCTATAGCAAACCACAGCGGAGTCCTGAAGGGCGAACTAGTGAGAACAAAACACTTGCAGAAAGTCATGACGAACAGCTACCTTCGTTGGCTATTCCAGACATTGACGTTTGCACCATGTTCAACGAGTAGCTTGGCAATGTGGGGTTTACCCTTCTTACAGGCAATAAGCAACGGTGACATCCCAGTCTTCGCCCTGATTAAACAGATAAATGGACATGATACGGATGTCCACTTACTGGGAAGATTATAGCGTATGTACATTTGATAGTTGATGTTGGCTTTCTTCTCCTCGATAAGATATCTAACTGTTTCGACGCAGTCACGCTTACACGCGTATATCAGTGCCGTCTTGCCCCAGTCATCTACAGCATTTGCATCAGCGCTTATCTACATCCACAAGTGCAAGAGTGTAAGCAGAATTGGACTATGTGTACTAGCAAAGACTCGTGTACCATGCACTTAAGAAGCAGCTCATTATCTCCATAGTCTGAACCGTCTATCATATCAGCGCCGGCTTCCTTGACCTTGTGAAGAAGAGTGCTGGCCAAGTGAACGTGGTCGCACTGCCATGTGTGAGGCTATTTAGTATTGAAAATTAAGCATACAGGATCACTTGTATGGCGTGTACCTCAAGAGCATAGAAAAGAGCCGTGCGCCCGTCCTCATCCTTCGCTGTGATGTCAGCACCATGAGCCAGAAGCATATCAAGAATCTCACTTCGGCCTTGCATAGCAGCGTAAAAGAGAGGCTGTACGCATAGTCATATGTAATCTATGGTTAAGAATAGCACTGATAAAGCAGCCATCAGCAAACATCAATCGTCCCATACCGTTTTCATCTCTTCATCAGTTGCGTTGACGTGTGCGCCGTGTTCGAGCAGCGTGCTGACGACCGTCGTCTTGCCTTTCCTGCAAGCATGGAATAAGGCAGTCTTTCCTTCATCGCCTCGTTGATTCACATTGGCGCCCTAATTCATTCATGCATGCAACCAGCGTTAGCCTGCGTACTGTCAAACGAACCCATCACGTCACACCTTTTGCAGAAGCAGTTGCACGACTTCAACGAGGCCACGCTGTGTGGCATAGATAAGAGGAGTGAGATCCATCTCATCCTTTAAGTTGACGTTCACGTCAGGTGACTCGCTCAGTATTCGCTTCACCTCTGCCACGTCTCCGTCTTCACACGCTTTCGCTAGCCCTAAGCCTGCCTCTGCACGTGAAAATAATGTTAAATGTTGTAATAATCTAATTTTAATAGAAAAATGAATATCAATTAATATTCTTAAACCAAAATTCAATTAACCTTCCCAAGGGTAAGGAAGTTTGACTGTAGGGTACCCTCTTGATCTGAGACATCAAAATCCAAGTCATCGTCCGGATCATCATCGCTACCCCTCCACTTCCGCCCACTAGCGAGGCGCGAGAGGCTAATGTTGCCTCGACTCGTGCTAAGATCAAAATCATCTTCCGATTCCGAAGAAGCCATTCTACCTGTCCTGTTCTCTGTTCGATTTGGAGAAGATTGGATTTTGTTCAACGGCCGGAAGAATGAGCGAAATTCAGGTTTGCGGTCACGCAGGACCTTCTTCCTTCACCTTTTCTCCGTGGTTTCGTTTATCGTCCGGTGCGCCGTGTGCCCATTGGCTTGTCCTCTTGCTCCTCTACAGCGCTAGCCACTAAAGCCACAGAACCACACACAGAAGGCGGCCAGGCTGGAGGCGAACGAGAGCCCCAGTCAAGTCCATGGGCACAAGCTTCGGTCGCCAAAGAGACTCAGATGAACGAACCGGGCGAAGAAGAAGCAAAGAGCGGTTCGCAGAGTGTGGGAGCAGGAGGAAGATCACGTATATTGTCCGCGCAGTTCACCACTGCTACCGAGCGACTGATAACTCTTTCGCTTAGTGTTGCGAAGATTCTGTGGCGAGTCATAGTCGTAGGGCGACCCAGCCCGGCGCTCGGTGACGCTGAAGAAGGAATTCGTCCGCGTGGGCGTCATGAAGTCTTCGGTGCCGCCGTAGGATGTGTGAAGCGGCCACAAGGTGGGCTGAATGTACGAAGGCTGGCTGTCCTCCTCT
>CDEZ01019330.1:0-12671 GCA_000826365.1 Acanthamoeba royreba | reverse complement strand
CTGAGCAACTTCTACGAGCAGCACAAATCGATCCAGCCCTACCTTCAGGTGAAGGACGATGAGGAGCTGAAGACCAGCAAGACCGAGCAGCTCCAATCAAGGGAAAATAGGAGAAAGCTGGATGGTCTTTATGAGTGCATCTTGTGTGCCTGCTGTTCGACATCGTGTCCCTCCTACTGGTGGGCCGGCAATGAGAACAAGTATCTTGGCCCCGCCATCCTTCTCCAGGCCTACCGCTGGATTGCCGATTCGCGCGATCAGTACACACAAGAGAGGCTCAGGTACGCCCAGCTTGAAGGTTAACCTCATGTCCATCCAGTTAATTAACAGGGGACTTTTCTTGATGAAGGGCTCTTGCTAAGGAGGACATGAAGGTGTACGCCTGCCACACGATCATGAACTGCACCAAGGTGTGCCCCAAGGGTCTCAACCCAGCCCTTGCCATTGCTAAGATAAAGAAGGTGCCGTTTGATGAATCGATCACCATTCGCTGAGAGACACGGAGACTCACCCATATGCCTTTCCCTGCTCAGGCTACCTTGGAGCTTGATGTGCAGGAGAAGAAGAAACAGCTGGCTTGATCTGGGCCTTCTTCGAAAGTGAGCTATTTCCGAAAAAGCGACCTCCTGCTGTTGCTGCGCAACAATAAATCGCCAGCAATCAACAAAACAGCTAATACGTTGTGCGCAAGCTTCGAATTGCTCTAATTCTTTTGGGCGGGCCCGGCTGTTTGACACCTCTCAACCTCTGTCTCCCCGCCCTCGTGATCCGCGAGAACGAATCGCCCGAGAAGCCAAGGTCGAGGTAGACGGGTCATCAGCCAGTAGCGGATTGGGGGTGTAATAGCTTACGCGACTTCGGAAGGTGGTGTCCTGCGCCGGCAGACTACCCACAGAGTCGTGGCTCAGAGGAGCAGGTGGTGCCCGTGCTGACTCGTTGGGCTCTACACTGGTCAAGCCCAACGCCGAGAGAGGCAATGGATTGGTTGTTTGCATGACCGGAGGCTTAAGTCCTTTACATTCAACTTGTCAGAAAGCCAGGCCAGTTGCTGCATGATGACATGTACAATCAGTACGTACCGCTACCGATGCTTGATCCCACAACGGTCAAACGCGGTTTCGTTGCTGCTGAGGGAGGAGGCGGAGCGATGCGGCCACGAGTGGATGCGGAACCAGCAATTGCTGGAGGCTCGACAGGTGTCTCAGACACAGGGTGGATGGGGGTGGATGTAATACGACGAGGCGAGAGGTTGGAAGTTGAAGTAAGTGGGAGTTCCGAGGACGGATTGGCCGTAGTTGTCGTGTTCGGGCCGAGGGTGGAAGGATCAAGGGTAACGCGGCGAGGGCTCGATCGAGCGGAGTGCGGGGGCGAGGAGGAAGGCGAGGTGGACGCTGCCACTGAGTCAGACGAGTCTAAAGGAGGCACGCGTGGACTCGTGTCTCCTGTGAGAGGTCCAGATTCTGCTCTGCTGTCGCTGGGTTGGGACTGCAAGGTCTCGCCATCAGCGTTATCGTCCTCTTCATGGTCCTTTTCGATGCGCTCCATTTCAATATCAAGAGAGTGTTTTTCCAAAAGTACTGGTGCTCTTCTTTCTTTCTTACGTACTGATCGAAATGAGGAAGCCTCTGCGCGAGAGAATATAAGAGTATGCTTCTGCATTTGATGCCCTTTAAGAAAGACCTTACCCAAATCAGCGCCTTCGCGTGATTTGCTAGTGGCCAGATCAACCGTTTCAGGATTTCGGTTGTCCGCACTCGGGAGGGTCTCGTACACGATATCAGTCTCTAAGGAAGTTGTACTCAAAGTGGAGGAAGGAAGAAGGGTATGCCCAACTTCATGGGAGTCTGAAGGGTAACCTGGACCAGCTTCGATTTGTGATGCGGTAGATGAAGCTAATGACGAATGCGATATGGGTGAGCCTAAAAGAACAAGTCATCGAGCTGTGATTGACTGGTAAGCGTACAGCTGGTGCGGGGCGAGATCGGGTCTGCGTCGGCCTCGCCTTCTGTAAGAATGAGTTCAGCACCATCAAACATTTGCGTTGGAAGTCGCGTTCGGGTCTTGCCTGCGCAGAAATGAGCCCAGGTTCGAGTTTGAAGGAGATGAGGACAATACCGGTGATTTTTTTAGGGCGCAATAAAGGAACAACAGTAGTCGTGTCTTCAGACGGAGTTGCGTGACCGGAGAGGGGCGACGCTGTTGAAGTTATGACTGCATTCTGGGCGCTGTTTTGTTTACGAGCCTCCTTTTCTTGATAGAACTGCACTCGTGCTAGATGGGCAAAAGTAATTAAGACCGAAAGAACTATTGGTGGGCAGGAACTAACCTGTCATAGTTGCTACCCATTCGTCCTTTATCTCAGGGCTTTTACAGCACAAGGTGATAATTTTCTTGTCTCCATCCATAAGTAATATCTCAAAACCGTTTTGTGCCACTGCAACCATAATGCTGCTAAGGGAGACCGATGCACGTGTAAATGCTCATCACTGTTACCTTCTGAGTCTGGAATAGACCACACAGAGCATCTCTTGAGGGGTATGCAGCGTTTGACAGTGTATATCTTCCTGGCGGTTGATGAACCAGCACGACCCTGCCGTTAAAAACCCTGTAAGTACTTATTCTACAATCACGAGCGTGCTTACTGACCTTGATTGTTGACTTCAAGTCAGAAATCTTCTGTTGAAAGAGGGTCGTCGATGCGTAAAGGAGAATATCGCTAAAGAGGAAGAGGTGTCGCTCCTGACTTTTGCCCTGAGACGATATCTTACTACAACTTATTTCCATGTGGAACTGACGACCTGGCTTCACGAGGGATTGGCCTAGTTCCTGTAGTGCAATGGTGACTACACTTACGACAAGCTCTCAGTCAAGGGACAGGCGGTACCGAGAGGTTGTTAATTTGACCTTGTATCTCTAGAATTTTCTGTAAGTTCTCGGAATCACGTTTCTTCTTGTTGACCTCTTCCACAACGCTTTGCACCTTGTCCAATGCGGCCTTAGCTTCGGCGTAATCTTGATGGTCCTCCGGTGTGAATTTGAGGAGTTCCTGCTCAGTGATTCATTTTTAGCGCCTGTGAGATCGGTTGGACTTGAAGAGGGGCTCATGGTACACGCAGGAGCAAGGGATATTTGCATATTCGTTGTATAGGTTTTATCAGGAACGCATTGAAAGATAGGCCTCGCGTAATCGGATTCTCTGCGCATTCCTGAGTCCGAGCCCACCAGTTTCCAGAAAAAAAGAGTAGGTCAGGAGGTGTGATGATGCGTAATTCTTAGGCTGGAAGTGTCGATACATCTAAGAATTTCACGAAGGGCTTGTTTTTCTTTTCGAGCAGGTCCATCGTCTTTATACAATTTTCCTGATTAGCGCAGTACTGCGTGTACATCTTGAAGTAGTCCGCCTGCTCTCGCCAAGGGTATTCCTTTAGTCGGCCAACTTAATGAGGAGGACAGATGTTGTACCGTCTCTAGAAAAATGTGACCGACCTTGTCTTCATTGTTAGAACGCATTTCAAGCAGAGCCGTTTCAAGTTGTTCATTCACATTAGCCAGAATCGATATGTTCGAGAAGATAGCCTGCAGTTCAGCATTGCCGAGAATACCTCTGGCCTTAAGTGGCCCATAGAAAACCTGTTTATCGTTTTACACAGGTCATTCTTTCAATGCAGGGAGTATTGCACGAATTTGTCCATACCGAAATAATCAACTTGAGATCGCGCACATAGTCTGATTCAGTGGTTACGAGTTCGTCTATGACCTGCTGTCGCATCCGTTGCTGTTGCATGGGCTCAGCTACAGATGTCTCATTTCGAGGCGATCCCAAAGAGGCAACACTTGCAGGTTCCACACTTGTAGAGGAATCAGCACTAGACAGCGCATGATGCTGAGAGGTCGGCTCCAACACAGAGCCAGATTCTTCGACGATAGCAGTACTCTTCGTTTGGGAAGTGGATGGCGAGGCTGGAGAGGCGGCAGCGACATCACGAGGCGATGTAGCCTGCTTAAGGCCAGCAACTGATGTTATTGCAGGCAGGGAGTAGGCGCCTGGCGCGATCCGTTTTGGGGGAAGCGCCGGTGCTCCTACTCCTGGGCCGGGTGCCACTGGACGGGAAGAGATGGGTTCCGAGAGTGTCGTATTGGCGGAATCTGATCGTCGTGAGTTGCGTAGGAAAGTAGACCGATCGGTTGTGGTACCAAGTTGGACTACGGAGGTTTCTGGTACGATGGATGCGGTCGAGTTGTTATCAAAGGAAGGCATTGGTCCCTGAAGCGAGACAGGCGTGGCTCCAATCATCGAAGCCCGTTTGTCCTCCACCTCCCGTAGTCGGAATCGCTGTCGGTCGGCCTCCATCAGGAGCCGTCCCACAAGGTTTGGGTTCGGTACGGGGATAACTGGAGGCTTTGCTGCTGGCGCGACGCCCGCGGCAATGGATGGCTGATGATCAGGTGAAACAGGGACCGCTGCATCCTCTGATGCGATGGTGGGCTCAGATGCTGCGGGTAGGGATGCCGCCTCCGGCTCCGTCAATGAAGGCACAGTGGCAGACGGTGTGCGTTCTTTCTTCACCTGATCCCGCTTTAGGCGCAGGATGGAGGATGCGCCCCTCTTCATCGGTGTTGTCTCTTTCGACATGCCCGGCACTGATGGTGGCCACCACCTTGCTGTTCAACCTGGTTTGTGTCTCTACAACAACACTGTGCAACCTGATGTGTCCATACATCATCGCTGTGAGATATTCCTTACGAAGGAAGGAGATAGAGAGAGAAATAGAGAAAAAGAGAAATAGAGAGAGGATATAACTCTATCGAGCCTGTCGACATTTACATCAGTCCGCGCATAGCACCACTGGGCCACAAAGTTCTTTTTTCCTCACACGTGTTTCTACGTGGGGCCATATGTATGTAGAAAGTGGTCCGCCACCAAAACAATAAAACGTCCCGCGAGGCCTTTTTTGTTTGTTGTTGGAGCATTCATTTTTGTATCTATTGAGGAGGGGAGGATCGGCAGAAGGGGGGACTAGAAGGGGGAGGGGGCGGACCTCGAGGTGCCGGAGTGGCCCCTACCCAGGAATGATCGGAAGAAGAAGAAGAAGCTGCGGGCCCTGCCTCTGGGCGCACTCCCTGGTGGTTCGCGCTACGCCCCACCCGCGATGGCCGAGAGAGAGAAGAGGGAGGGGTCGATATGTCGAAGGGAACACCACCAAAATAAGGACGAGGAGTTGTTGTCGACAATGTTCGAAGGAATTTAAACCATCCTCTGGGAAAAGAAGGGAAAATTCCAAAGAAAAAACCTAACGAACACCCAAAAGAGGAGAAGAAGTCTCCACGTCACAGTGACTGCCGACCAGAGGAGCCCCACCACCACACCACCCCACCACCCCACCACCCCACCCCACCACCCACGGTCACCCATCGCGCACACCCTCTTGTGTGCTGCTGCGGATGGCAGAACCCGGCCCACCTCCTCCCGGTACCGCTGAGCTCCCTCCCTATTCTTTCGTATTACTGTGCAGGCGATGTCACAAAATCATAAATAAATATTTTCCACAAAATCGCGCGTTCTATTTGCTGCCTTTTTATTTGGAATGGATGTTGCGTGTCATTTATATAAATATATAAATATAAATATTTATATATTTATATATTTATATTTATATTTAATATATATATATATATTCCCGTGAACCATGCAGGGTGGCAGCTCTCCGTGGATGCCTTCGGGCGGGCGGTCTACGTGCCGACAGGCGGCCTGGCACCTGGCGGGCGGCCCCTCGCTGCAGTGCACCTCCACCCGCAACAGCAGCCATCCACTGCACGCAATGTGGTTCCCGTAGCCTTACCGGTGAGCGGTGCCACAGCCCAGCCCCCCGTGCTAGCTTCCGCGCCGCCGGCGAGCCTCACCCAACCGCTCACGCTCCAGTTCAGTCCTCCGACCACCGCGTCCTCGGCTCTTCTGTCCTCCATTCGTGCGACCTTTCTCCTGATCTGATGACCAGCTTTGCTGGGCCTCTCGACTAACTTGAAGGCGGTGGTGGAACGATCAGCGCTACCACCGGGCTGGGAGGAAGGGAAAACAGCCACGGGGAAATCCTATTTCATCGACCACAACACATGCACCACGACTTGGGAGGATCCCCGCCGTAAGCTCCTCTCTGCGCCACTTCCCACGCTAACAGTACACCACTGCTTATCTCTCTGGTGCTTGGGATGGTGCTCACTTTGTGAATTTACAGCCGCCTAATGACACGAGTACACAGCAGCGGAACGGGGAAGCGGCTGCGTTTCCCGTACTCACCCCTCTTCGTTCCCCTTCTGTAGTTGATCCTGCGCCATCACCAAGCGCCCAGTCCTCTGTTCTTCACTCTGCCTTCCCATCTTCATCGTCACCGCCGCAATCAACTTCAACACCTTTCGCTTCAGGAGCACCTCCCCCATCTCAAAGTGCCGTTTCTTTAGGGCACGTTCAATCCTCAGGCGATGGTCTGGGAAGAAGTACTAAGTGCGTCTTACTTGCACAATTCAGAGCGCACGAAGAGAGTAGGAGAGGACCAAAATCGCAATCAACAGGACCTCAACTGGCTCGTACGAAGCCCTTATGGGATACGGCCAAGGAACAACCTACCTGTTCCCGCTGCGATGTAGAATTTTCTTTCTTCAAGGTTCATCTTCCATTACATTCTCTTGCACCGAGTTTGCTCTACTTATGTCACTCCTTTTGCTTAGCGTCGTCACCACTGTCGGTGTTGCTATCATCAGCTGTGTGGTGCGCTGCTCGTACCCTGTGTGCTGAGCCGAAGACAGCAAGTTGGCTGACAATCAGGAGTGATACGTAATCTTTGGCCGCAGATGCATGTTGTTCTCTCCGTCAGCGTTTACCCGCATTCGGACATGGGGATGAGCCAGTGCGTGTGTGCGATGCTTGCCATCGACATATATCTCGTACCCTCGTAGCTTGTTCCGGTAGCGGCCTTGACCAGTATCTCACCTCTTTGTGATGCAGGTGGCGATAATGCATGCATTCCTAGGGTGCTGCCCTATCTCCGTGAGGACGAAACTCTTCAAACCCGTGCTCTTGTTGAGCTTTATGACCTTGTCCGCACAGATAAATATCGCCTTGAGGATGCCCTCATCCTTGGTCTTCCTCTGCTCGCACTTCCTAAACTCTTCTCCGAAAGGTGAGTTCATCCGATAACCTTGTGTTTTATTTGTTTTTTTTTTCCTCCAGTCACTCATTCTTGCCTTCCCGTGTAGCCCATCGGTACAACAGGCGTGCATGCGCTTAATCGCTAAGATGAGTGAAGATGCCAGAAGCGCTGCCGCTTTGATTGAGGATGAAAGCACCATTAGGGCAGCGATTCATGCTTTATCAACCGGTAAAAGTGTACTTATAGGAGCACTTCCATTGATTGCTTTCATCCTTACATCAGTACTGCGTGGTGTGATTAGGTGAAGACAACACTAGAGCTTATACAGCGGCTTTGTTGGAACAACTGGCCCGCCATGAAGGTGGCATCGAGTTGGTCACTCCAACTGTGGCTCCTCTAGTAGCTTGCATTCAATCATCACAACAGCAAGCAATGCACGAGGCAGGCCTAGCCGCACTACGAGTTCTTGCCGAACGCTCCGGCACGGAGAAGCATCTTCTGCGTGCTGGAGCCATTCAATGCATAATCACTCTACTATCTAGTTCCCCGGGGTTCCCTGTTCTTGAAGCTGCCGCGGATATTTTACAAATTTGGTGCTCAAAAGGTACTCTCTTTGCAACTTCAGTTCGTTACCTCTCTCTAGTGGCTTATCCCGTTGGCAGAGACCATGCGGGGAGCTGTTATTGAGGCCGGTGGAGCGCGAGTGCTCGTGGGCTTATTGGCCAGCCATCCTTCCATTCAGTCGTATGCTTTAGTCGCACTTTCTGGGCTTGCTTCCGATGCCGCCGGAGGCCTTGCCATAGCATGTGAAGGCGGCATCGCTGCCCTTCTTCGTCATCTCCCTGCTGCAGAAGAGGTATGGTTTCTGTCACCCTATGTGTTGGGTCGATGTTATTCTAACCCTAACATAGTGGGCTCAAGAGCGGATAGCACGCCTGTTAGTAGCGTTGGCCTCCAACACTCAATTAATCGACGTTATTGCGCAGCAAGTCAGTGAAGGGTTGCCTTCCACAGTGCCTCTGCTTGACCCCCGTAATCCCAAACTTTCCCAACAAGGCCTAAATCTCCTAGCAATTATGGCCGACCGGCCCGATGTCAGAGACTCCTTGGCGTCAAGTGGAGTTGTCGAAGCTTCGGTTAATCTTCTGACAGCGGTCAAGGAGGAGCAATTGCGCGTGCAGACTCTTGCATTTATATCTCAAATTGCCGGTCAAGGTACACCAGGCATTGCGCATCTTCCCTCAATTTCCTGCCCTCATTTGGAGCACCCTTTGCGCAGAGAACAATGGGATTGTGCTCATAAACTGCGGTGGCGTACGAGAGATGGTGACACTGCTTTCGTCATCTGAACAGCCCCTTCGTACTGCTGCTATCGGAGCACTCGCTTCCCTCTCAGCTGGCGGAAGTGAACGTATTGCCGCCGCTGTAGCGGCGGTTGGTGGTATTGGGACCCTGGTTCCCCTTTTGAGTTCTCAACCTCCGGTACCGAAACTTGTCCTACTGACGCAGAACTTGAGTAACCACTATTATCCACAGCAGGGACAGGCATACGCGGCATGTGCGCTGGCTAACCTTTGCGCTCACTTAATATGCCGCGAGGGATTTCATTTCGCCAATGGGATTCAGCATCTACCCGGGCTTCTGAGTTCGGGAACAGGCGAAGTTCGGGAGCAAGCTCTGAGGCTTCTCGTTGCTGTCTCCGGTGAGCCAAAAGTGAGGACCCGTGCTGGAGCGTGTATACCTCCTCTCATTGCTATTCTTGCCGAAGCCAATTGGGATTCTCACGATGCTGACCTCATGGAGCATGCCGCTCTTGCTCTTCTTCATCTCAGCCAGGATTCGTCTTCCAATCTTTCTCATCTACTCTCACATAAAGGTACATCTTCCCCTCCAAATTCGAGGTCTCCATACATTTTGTTTATATGTTCTTCCCAATTCAGGTCTCTCGTGCGCACTTAATCTGCTACACTCACCACGGTTAGCAGTCGCCTATGTTGCCGCACACTTAATGGCGCTTCTCTCGAATGATGAGAGAGCGCGCTCGATTATGTGCAAAGATGGAGCTATTCTAAGGCACTTGGCCCGTTTCCTGCCGTTAATTTTTTAAGTTTTACTAAAACCTATCTTGGGAGCCAGGCTTGTGGAGCTTCTACTTGGAGCTGATGGAGACAAAGGAGCGTCAGTAGAAGAGGATATTTGTTGCGTTTTATCACGCCTCCCGCTTCAAGAAAATGAAGCAGGCATTCTGCATGGTGCCGGAGGCATCCATGCCCTTACGGCTCGCATTTCCGCCACAGCACGACCAAGCACTCGCAATTATGCCCTGGTCGCTTTGACCAATCTAGCTCTATTCCCTATCTCCCGTTCTGCCATTCTACATGTACAGCAGCAATTGTCTCCACTTTTGCCTATTTTCTATGACTCATGTGAGATCCCTATGCAGGCTCATGCATTGCCTCAAGTTTTGCCTTATATCAGTGAGGAAAAGGTAGACCAAGAGCAGAGAAGGCAAGCCGTTTCAGCTCTTTTCCTCTTGTCAGAGGATGCTGAATTTGCCCATGCTCTTCATGAAGCAAAAGGTAAATTTTTATTCCCTCGAGTGAGACAGTACACCCATGTTCTTCAGTTCCTGATATTTGAATTCCACAACATATAGGTTTCGAAATGATTGTTAAGCAGCTACTACGTACTCAATCAACGGAGACTCAAGTACAAGAGGAGCTCATTGCCATTGTACTTCACGTGTGCAATCAGGTTACTCTTTCCCAACCTTAAGCGCGGAGTGGAATTCTAACAGACTATTCAGGATCCTCCAGCGTGGCGTACATTTGTGGAGATAGCCTGTATTAAAGGCCTTCTCCTCTTCGCCAGGTCGACGAACACCGCAGCCCAGCATCGAGCAGCTCTGGAACTGCGCGACATGGCTTCTCAAGCAGAATTACAGTACAAATCCCAATTATTTGCCTCAAATTACCAACATGTAACCACATGGTTTTTCGTATGTAGCGCAAGCCTCGTCGAGGAAGGAGCGGGAGAAGCCCTTGTAGGGCTTTTATGTTCGTGTGGCAACACAGCAGGCAGAGAGGCAGCGTGTGAGGGTCTCTCCTATCTTGTTCCCTCTGACTCTCGCGTGTGCGGATTTCTCCTTGACTTTGGCGCTTCTGCACCCCTTGTGCACATGCTAAGCAATTCTGGGTGCGCTTCTCTTCGACCAAGGTTGGCCGTACTGAAGAAGCTAATTTCAACACCTCCTAGGGAACCTACGCGGGATGCTGCGCTGGTGAACTTAGCCTGCCTTACGGCCTATCCATATGCAGCAGGGACTTTACGGGCTGATGGGCTCTTGTCTGTTCTTCTTTCTACGTTGTCCGATTTATCCGTATCCGAATGGCGCCAACAGTGGGCCGTTCTTCGCCACGCATCTTCCGCTCTGCGTAACTTCTTAGCGGCTGATGCTGAGCATATCTCGGATTTCATATTACTTACGATGGATCCACCACCAACCGCCTTACTCGTGCATCTTCTCTCCTCTGTGACTTCGTTCGGTATGTTCCATGATCTCCCTTCCCACGCATAGAATATTCCGGCCTCACTGATGTCGATCGACGTTAACAGAGGAAAGCCCATCGTTGGAGGAAGATATTGTCGCCATGGTAGAAGAACCGCTCGCCGACTGTCTGGACCGTGTGTGTAGCGTAGAGGCTGGACGAACTGCTGTACTTCAATGTGCGGATTTACCGCGAGTTTTGGCCGCCCTCCTCCGTTCTCGTCAATCTCCTTCCACGTCACCATCAAGCACTCTCTCTGCCGTGGAATACCTATCTCGCGAGGCTCTTTTCCAACGTTCCTTTCATGCATCAGGTTTATATATGCATTTTGATCTACCTCGTGACTTTCACCAAGCACTGATGAGTCTTACGGTCAGGTCTGGCGGAACCGTTGGTACGACATGCCACCGATTTACGAGCTCTTAAAACTCTTGCTCGGGCAGCCCTAGCGAGTCGCGCCAATCGACTAGTTATTGTCACCGCAAATGCTCCTGCTAGGCTGGTTCCTCTCCTGCTTCGCGACGAGGACAGCCATGCCGAAGTGCAGGTACATACGGCTATGCTTCTTTTTTTCCGCGCTCAAGCAACCTAACAAGAGGTGGATAGGAGGTGGCAACCCAGTTACTGGCAAGCGTCGCTGTAGACCAAGTCAATTGCGGTACTCTTCTAGCAGCCAACATAGTGCCGGCAGTCTTCCACAACCTGAACTCTCCATTTAAGTCCATCGCTCTCCACTCTGCCAACACTCTTGCTCATCTCTCTCTGACCCGTACGATCTCCTTTTGAACCTGACTGGCCTGTACACTCAAGCATTTTTATGTGGCGTGTAGGGGAGGGGAGTCGAGAGATCGGAACGGAAGGTGGTATGGATTTGTTAGTGTCTGCCCTACAAGGCGCTGTAGAAGACGTGGCGTGTGTCCTGGTCACCGCTCTCTCTTACCTCCTAACTCATGGCACGTGTTGGTCTTTTTGGCTGCTGGTTAGCTTCTCGCTGACATGGATATGCGCCGTCTTCTCTCATGTCAGAGGATCACGTGCACAGTTTTGTGGCGGGAACAGCAGCCTCAGTGTTTGTCTCGCTGCTCACGCCTTCTCGAGATGCTGAGCTTCTGGTTCGTGCGCTCGAAATCATTGCGGACATCTGTGCTTGCGGTAACGTCTGCTTTGAGATCTTTCCTCGTCACTCCCGTTGGTTCGTGACACATTCTCGTTTATCTCACAGCTGGTGGCCAAGCTGTCGCGGAAAAGCTCCGCCAGGAGGGACTTGTGGCGAGGTTAGCAGACCTAATCGCCACGCGCGGCGATGTCCGCCTTCTACCTGCGGACTCTGATACAAATGCGCTTTTCTTTGTGTCAATCCTTCGTGCTCTGTTCCCCTTGGCTCTTTCAAGTGCATCCCTCTCTTGTGACCTCCTGTACTTGGTTGGAGTTCTGATCGTCCGTGTGGTGGTTCTCAGGCGGTCAGGGACGGAAAGAGGTGGAAGAGGCTGTCGCTCATCTTCTGCGTCATTGGTTGGACTCCTCCCCACCTCAGAGACAAGGAGCAGGTCTGGTTGTGCGAGCTGCGTTACGCCTTGCTTACGCCTTGGGCTTGTCCCTCTCGGCCCATGCCTATACTCCTGCCCTTCCGTGATATGTCTCTTCTTCCGGGTGTGTGTACATATGAAGTTATCGTTTCTCTTGACGGTCGTCATCCATCATTTATTCTTCCCCGTCATCATCTTCTTCTTCCTCTTCTTCTTCGTGTTGCTGTGAAGTGTCTCTTCCCTCTGCTGCTCCGCCGCACGCGGGCCTTTTGTTCTCCTGCGTCGCTTCCCAGAGTCTTGCTGCGCGCGCAGTTCCCCCAACACCCTGTACATTCGCAGGTACCACCCACCCACCCACCCACCCATAACCACGACATCGCCACCATGACCCCCGGGTCAGTGCATGGCCGCAGGCAGAAGAAGGACATGAGGAGGGAGGAGGAGGGAGGAGG